>JBCJKH010059540.1:0-18263 GCA_039877255.1 Loriculus beryllinus | reverse complement strand
GCCCCGCGCCCTTTGGCCCCGGTGCCCGTGCGCCGGGGCTGCCGCACGGCCCGGCCCCATTGTGCTGCGGCGCGGGCGAAGAGCAGGCGAGCGCTGAAGTCGCCTTTTGCTCCCCAGCGCCTTTGATGGAGGAGCTCTGAAAAGCAGGAAAAGATGTCAAATGCTTTTTTTGGAAAGGGAAAAGGGAATGGGGGGGGGGGGGGGGAAGGAGGAGGAGGAGGGGAGGGAAAGCGTCCAAAAAAACCGCTGAGTTCTGGGGGTCGTCCCGGTGCTGTCCCACCGCACCGACAGCGAGAGGAGGGCTCGGTACCGCGTACAGAGGCTCTGAATGAAGCGGTGGGGAACGGCAAGGTTGTAGCCGTGTTAAAACGATGGTTGTAGATAACGGTGAGCTCTCACTTCCATAACTTGTCCACGCCTATTTGTTCTCTAAGTCTTTGCGAATAACAGACTGTGATTCCTTTATAGACGCCTTCAGTTGCAAGCCTGTTTCATTGTAGCAGTCATAAGAGGATAATACCAAATGTTTTGCAATAATTAATCAATCAAATGGTTTGCAATATGCAACCTCAAACCTTCATCTCAAAGAGCTGAAGACTCCTCAGAGCTAGGGTTGTTTGGCTGTAGGGCTGGCCAGCAGACCTCCGTGGATCCACTTACTGGTTCTTTAGTGCTCTCCGAAGGTGCCCACTTGCAGAGAGGTAAACGCGGTGACTCTGAATGCAGGCTTGTGAGTATGAAGCCTTTGCCTTTCTGCACCGGCTTGCATGTTGTCTCTGTGACTTTGTAAAATCACTTAGGCTGGGGTAGTAAGAGTTGGCAACCCATCTTCTGTGTTTCACCGTGACTTTAAACGAGTCAAGGGCGTTGGAAGTCCAGGGAAGGTCGTTGACAGATTTTCTTAACGTTAAAATAAAATATTGCAGCATGTCACATTAGCATTATCTCTTGGAAATAGCATGAAGAGCAGTGCATAGGAGTTATTTAATTGACGGTCGTTTTAGCAAAGTTCTGTTCCTTTTGGCAAGTCCATCACGTCTAGGAAGAGAACCAGCATGCCAGAAGTCTGTTTCCAGTAAGTTTCCCCTAAAAAGAAAAGGTAAACGATAGGACCAAGACAGGTTTTGTCTCCAAGGAAGTTCATTTTTTCAGCACTGCGTTTAAACTTCAGGAATTGTGTTTTGTAGTGAGATAGGGAAGTGATGGAAGTGTCGGTTTCTGGGGAAGGGTGGGTGATTTTCATGAAGCATCGGGATCTGGTACTGCAGCTAATGAGAAATTGCTGTTTCTATTTCATACGTCCAAGAAAGAGGCCTCCCGTGGGAGAAAACAGCCCAAGTTTTCATGCTTTCCGTGGAACCGAGATCAAGGCCACAGCAGTCCACTGGCCAGGCTCCGAATACTCCCCCTTGGCGCCAGAATCTTCACTCGGGTATCACATCAAGTGTGGTGTATACGGCTATACCCACGGTGTGGTTAACTTAGAGATCACACTTTAAAGCGGTGGGAAGAGTGAGTGAAAACGTGTGATAGACAGCTCGAACATGCACGGCTTGGTTCTGGGTCCGTTTTAGCTTTTCCTTTTTTAAGCTTGTGTTGCTGTTCGAGTGGCTGCACAGACTTGTTTTCCTGATTAAATACCCTTCGGTACTTCTCTAAGGAGACTTGGCAGGAGGCGAGGCTTTGGGGAAATCAAGTTTCAGATGGTCAAGACCTTTTTCAGGCGACACTGAGAGACCGGGACCATCTCGTCCCCTCTTCTGCTTCTGATGCTGTGCTGTATCCTTAGAGGAGCTATTCTGGGAGACTTGGGTATGCACAGCGTTTTTGCAGTTACACAAAATAAAGAAATTTAAGAACAAAAGATTGCTCTGGACGGTCAAACTGGAATGAGTTGGAAGGCTACATTTAGGAAGCGGTTTCTTGGGCACTAATTAGGACCATTTGCTTGGGGTTGCCATTATTTTCCTTTTAGTCTGGAGGGCACAATAGATCAAATGATTTATATATCATTAACAATTCTTGTTAACCATAAGCAGGATTGTGTTTTCCGTACTGATTACTGAGCAATGCAGTAAAGACTTGTTTTATTTCTCCTCCAGTGTCCATATGAGCAAGTTAATGGGAAAGACCAGCCCAAAAAGAAGCGCTTCAACTCACTCATGCTTTTTAATGTGTGAATATTAACATCTTCCACCCTGTGAAACCAAAGCCCTTCAGCCCTTTGTGGCTTCCACAGTTGAAATACTGGCGTTTGCTGTACCTGATCCTGGCTCCCAGTGAATGCATTTTAATTGTAATAAAACACAAACTGAACCATATGTGCACGTGTGTTTCGGACGCCGCATTGTTGATCCCCCTTTCCCTTTCTTCTGAGCTACAAGTAACGGGTTAAAATCTCGTAATACGGTGAATTTCACTTTAAAACAAACTGAGAGAGCGACCATATACACTCATTAAAACTCCACGGATTTATTTAACGTTGCTTTTGTATGCCCCGTGATGTCCAAGATGACTGTGGTACGCCCAGGAGTTTCGGGAGGGGCTGGGAGGGACGTCGCTGTGCTGTGCTGTGTTGTGTTGCTGTGAGCACCGGGTGCTGCTCGCCACCGGCTGCTGCGGGTGCTGCGGGCTGTTCTCCCTCGGGCGTGAGCCCATCCCCTTTTGCGCGCCGGGGGATGCTCCGGCCTCTTTGTGAGGTGAGTCCGGGGATGCCAAAGCAGCAGAGCGGCATCCGGACCGGAGCCCTTCCGAAGAGAGGCTGGGGGAGCCGCCGACTCCAGACCGAGCCCGGGGTCCCGCCACGGGTCTTCGTGGGGCCGGGGGAGGACGAGGAGGCTCCCTGACACACTCATTACCGGATTAAACCCCCGGCACTGAGATGGGGGATGGGAGAAAGAAAGGCTCCACAGAGTCGCTTGGGTTCCTGAATAATTTAAATTCTTTGTATTTGATTGAACATCGGTCTATTTGGTGCCCAAGTTTGTAAAAGCCTTTGAAAGACAAAACAATTCTGTTTGCAAACATAATATAAAGTGTAAAGCGCACTACAGATATTCACGAGCACCCAGGAGGTGCCGAGCACTCCCGTACTGTAGAGGCACCGTTGCCAGGAGCTCCTTCATCTTTGTTTCATTAACACGAAAGTTCCCCTTTATTTCCTGCTAGAGTTACTGATATCCGGACTACCGTATTTATTGTCTCGCACGACTTTTCCCACAGATCTTCATTAAGACTAAACGGTAGTCCCGAAACATGTCCTGTCAACCGTGTCGATGAATTGCTGCGTCCAGAGAACCCCACAGAAGCCCAGGCCCGGCGGGTACCTCCAAGCTGAGCCGGTCTCCGCTCATCCCTACCCCTTTTCTCTGTTCCTCTGGGCGAGAACCTGGAGTCAGGGAGTGCTACACAGCAGCGCCGGTAGGGACCTTGTTTGGGAGGGAGCGGGGTACACCCGGCTGGGCTGGATGTTGCAAAAGGCAAGGCTATTTTTCTTCCCATTTATGTACTTCCAAATGAAGCAGACAGTTTCATTTAGACGGGAAACTTGTTATTTGCTTGGTGTCCCATTTTGGTCCTTCCTCAGCTTTGGTTGAACGTAACGTCTTGAAACCTATTCCAAAAAGATGCTTGCACCGTCTTCCAGATGCTAAGACTTAGATCATTTGAACGTCAGCGCTGCCTTCTGGTAACAGAAAACATCCAAATGGATTTCGTTTGTGTATTAACATCCGTCAGATGGGAGGGTAGCACAGTTTAGAGCTAAAGTCTGTTTCCATCGTTTTAGCAACCGGGTCCACACGAACATCTCGTCTGGCAAGTCAGTAGGTTGAAGCTACAGTGGACAGACTGAGTCTAAATATCTGAAATGACTTGGAATAGCTGTACTAACAAATAGTGACTTAACGTATGAGGCTATTACCGTTGTTTATATAGCTTCGCGTGTGCATGTAAATAGACGGAAAGGAGGGTCATGGCGGGGAGGAACAGCTTACAGCCCCCGGTGAACTGTGCACCCCGGGGATGCGGGGTGAGCCCAGTCCCACTGAGAAGTGCGACCGTCGGGTCTTGGCTCCGTGTGCCAATCACTCTGGCTGAAGGGCCACTGGCTACCACTCTCCCCGGCCTCCGCTCCCGGCCGTCCTGCGAGGTGGGGAATGTGTAACGCCATGTCCGCCTATGTCTCTGCCACGGCAGTAATAATGAAATGAAGCCTGACAATAGTTAGGCGCGACGCAGCAGGTGGCTTATTATAAGCCTTGCATATTCCTCTGCCTCCTGCTCCCATTAGAACACCGGTAATTGGGGAAAAAAATATTTTATGGGCTTTGGAGAGTAAGCGGAGGAGCAGGGAAGAGTCAGGGACAGAGCTGCCCAGCCAGGCCGGGCTCCCCAGCGCCCCGGGCCCCGGCATCCTCCTGCAAAGTCGCAGCAATAACAACGGTGGTGATTATGATGACAATAGTAATTATCACTCTTGTACCTGGCGCGGATGTCGGCTGCTGTCTCAGGGAAGTTAAGAAGAGAGCAAGTCCCATGAAGGCACCTCACTCTCACTGCTCGGTCAGCCACCTCCCAGCCCCGGCACACGCCGACGGGTTCAGCTAATCCTGCCCGACGGTGCTCCCGCTTTGGCCTGGAACGGCTTTAAACTTCCTGCTCGTCAGCGGATTTCATGAAAACCTTATTGTGAAAGTGCTCGCGATCCAGACCACGGGAGCAAGGCGGGCTTGCACGGCCCCGGAGCCGGCAAAGCAAACTCTGCGCGCTCAGAGCTTCCACTCACCTGCCCCAAACCTACTCCCCCCCAAGGGAGATACTGCGGCTTTCAGTTCGCGGCCAGCAGCGCTCCCCCCCAGGCCACCACCTCCCCGGCTGGGCTGCCCAGGTGAGCTGCTGTCAGCTGGCCTGCGCTCTCTCCGCAGGTCCCCGTTAGCAGTGCCGGCGGCCCCCCCCTCCGCTGCCCTCCTGGCCCTGCCCGCGGGAGGGCGGGCGCGGTGCTGCCTTGGGGCCTCCCCCGCGGAGGAGCCCGGGGCGGAGAGAGCCGCTCCCCGTGACACCGCGCTGTGACCCGGCCGTGCCGAGCTCCGGTCTGCTTGCAGAGCCGCCGGACAGCGGGACCCGGCAGCCCTGCCCCGGGGCGCCCGGCAGGCCCCCAGCCCGCCCGGCGGTGCGCACCTTGGCGGGGAGCGCAGCCCTGCCCTCTCCGCACACCGCCGGGTCTGCGCTCCCTGACCCGCTCCACGGAAGGCCGTTAGCATCCCTTGCTTGCCTTTTAGTTATTATCGTCTTTTAACAGATTACCGAGCCGGCCATGTAGACCTCAGGGTCACATGGCTCAAGGGAGAAGAACTGAAACTGTCACGGGAGTTAAGAGAAACGGGCAAACAAAAGCAAAGCGCGGAGTCAGCTTGTGTTCCAGCTCCAGAAGGAGCTCTCCGGACACCCGGCCCTTGCCGTAAATCCATTCCTGCGAGAGCCGCCCCGTCGCAGCCCCCCCCGGCAGCGGCTGGGGTCCGGCTCCCGCCCCACCGCCGGCTCCGGCGTGTCCCCCCCCACTCCGCTGAGGAGGGAGGCTCCGAGCACCAGAAATTACTCTCTACTCTCTATTTTTCTATTGTTTTCAGCCGGTGGATCAATTGTCATCAGTACTGTCACCTAAGAAGCAATGATTCCGATTCATCTTGGCATCTGATTTTATTCTAATGGGTTAAATTGGGTTCACTTTTTACAATTACCCCAGGTTTGACTGCGTAGTATTGCATGACAACTCACAGTTTCATCGGGTTTGGCAAAGCGAGGTTGCTCCATGAATCCGTATATCATATCACATCAGATCAGGCTGAAGTTTGCTGTTTAGCGACTCCATTTGAGAGGCTTTTTATGAAAGTGGGAAGGGTTGATGCAGTCCATAGCTGGTTCAGTGCGATTTGAAAGGAAAAAAAACGTGGCGAGATGGCAACAACACGGGGTTTGCTGCTCAGCTGTGAATAAGCACAGAACGAAAGAAACGACATGATGGGGGAACGCTCAGCTCGCTGCAATGTTTTTAGCAGCCTCTCAGTCCTCGCCTTTTTTTAATTTCCTAATATGTTCTTTGCTTTATTAGTTTTATTTACAACCAGCTCCCCATTAACACCTCACCTGATTACTGAGGAGCTGAGACAGCTAATCAAGAAAATCCAGCAAACCAGCCAAAATTGAGAGGTGGGATTTATTTTTGCTTTCATTCATTCTTCTTCTTTATTTATCTAGTTGGGTTTGGGAAAAGATTTCGAAACGAACAGAAAATAAAAGGCAGGTATAAGTGTATATGAGAGGTCAGAGGTTAGAAATCCACGTCAATCCTATATTAGAGGCTATGGAGGGGAGGGGGGGGGGGGGATCTCTCCACCAAGCAGCTTGTTTATTTTAATTAACATAGGGATCCTCTGCTAGGAACAAGGAACAACCTCCATCTACTGGCTAGACCATTGCGTCTCTTCTCCATCCAAAACCCATCCCTCATCACTCATTAAGGAGGGTACAATTTTGGAAGAAGCTTCTAAGGTCTCAAGGTAAGCTTCTGCGTGAGCCTTTGCTAGCGATGCAGCTATTTGGACCACACGGATGTCATTTGCGGGGTCTTTTTTTGGCGTGGTGACTCGTTTGGGTTTGGGTTTTTTTTTCTTAAACAGCACAGAACGCTTGTTTTCCCAGGTGTATTCGCAGACAACATTTGGTATATCTGTGTTTTCATCTAGAGAAATAGCAGCCTAGGAAGACTGAGCCATTCAGCTCAACTGGGGGGGAAAAAGAAAAGAGAAGAAAGGAAAAATAAAACAAAAAAAGACTGGGTTGTGGGGGTTTTTTTCTTAATATATTTTTTCTTTTTAGCTTTTTTAAATTTGATGATTACTTTTTAATGGAGTGGCTCCTTTCACCTGTCTGTGAATAGAGCCCACTGTAAAGAAGTCCTTTTCAAAAGCATCAGACTTTGATAGTTTCCAGTGGCTTCTTTACAACCGGAGTGCAAACACGGTTACAGTTAATATCAGACAACTAAGAAGCTAATAATGCTGAGGTTCTGGGCGGCGAACAGTTCCGTGTTAGACAATAATCCGCCTCTCCCTCTTTCTTCTGGCCGTGTGTTCAGTTGTTTGTGATCAGTCACAGCACTTGGCTCTGTGTCTAGGATTACTATACGAAGCACCTAACTGTTCATTGTTTAAATATCATCTCCTTAAACAAACGAATACGTGGATTATTTTACATGTTTTCAGATTACCGGGAGGTATAAGCATGTTGGAGGTTTGGGGTTTTCAATTCGGTGATTCTTACTGTTCAAGGTGCCCTGGGCTAGTGTTACTCGTGCTGCCAGGAGGGGACAGGGGCGGCAATGCACTCGCCTTCCCCGCCTTCCTAGCACGGGAGTCCCAAAGTTGACCTGCGGTACATTCGGGAAGGCTCAGGGCAGAATAACTATGTGAAATTCTAAATAATGCCGGATTTAAAATAATAATAATAAAAAAGCAACCAAAACAAAACCAAACAACAACCCCCCCAAATCCATTTAAATGATGAAAACGACGTTAACTACATTTGATGCTCCCGCCGAGAGATGTAACTCTATTCAGATTTTCCTTCTTTGTGTTTAGACTGCTCGTACTAGCCGCGGACTTCACAAAGAGATGAGGGTGACCATTAATAGCACTGTACTTCGCCACAAGCTCGCAGAGCAGAAAATAGTTAGGATTTAAAAATAGACCTGGCTTTAACCACCCGACTCGCAAGCAACAAGACCGTAATCTTGTTGCTGTTACTACTACGAGCTTTAAATTTCTGGAAATAATTAAACTGGAAGTGTCTTGAGAAGTTCAGGTACCTGACGGAGACGTGTGAAGTTCTGCTGCCCTTACGAGGCAGGAGACTGCTGACCCGGCGCCTGCAGCCCGGGACACGCGATGGCCTCATCTAGGATGAACTAAATCCACACCATTTCGGCTCAAAGAACATCCCGCTCCTCCCCACCCCCCAATCCCCCCCCCCCCCCCCGCCTGAATGCCCTCCCCTTTTTTCTAATTGCTGTTGGTCAATTATTAATTTGCATGTAGACCTTGTCCTAAATCCTCAGAACTAAAAGCAAGCTCGTTCACGCTGTAATAGGCTTTAGAGTGTAGCCCGTGGCCAGGAAGAATAAGGGCTGTATCGCAAAGCGGATCTCAGTGACCGCATGCTGAAATCCATGCAGGGCACACGCTAATTACGAAGGTGGAAACGGCTCCGGGCAGGGCGGCAGCCGGCGAGGCAGACGCTTTACCTGTGGAAATCCCAGCAGCGATGTGTTTGTTCCCCCTCATCCTCATTAGCTGGGGACTCCGGGTTTGGCCTCACAGAAAGGAAAAGCCTGAGAGCGCCTGTCATGTTACTAAAACGTTCTGAAAATTGCATGAGGTATCCTTCCCCAAACTCTGCAGCAGAAGGGGGTAAAAGCACCCTGCAATGAGAACCTACGTTTCAGAGACGAAGTGCTAATACAGATGGATTCGTAAGGGATAAACTGGTCGATTTGGATTTCAGATTCCCTGTCGTGTTCTTTGTGAGCTGTTCTTTCCCCTCCCCAAGCAAATCAGCAAACCCGCGTAGAGACCCCCGCGCCGCAGCGGCAACCTTTCGCTACCAGCCTGCCTTGGAGCAGAGACGTGCCCGTTTGACGCGAGGAAGGAGCTCAGGAACACTGAAATAGATTTACCTTGATCTCCTACAGGCCTTTTGAAAACGGAGAAGTCACGTCTGATGCTAGCAATAAACTTTCCGTGTCCCTTTAGGTAAGAAATGGTCTGCCAACATTAGGATATTGATCAGAAAACGTCTGGGAAAGCCCTGGCCTCATGTACCGGAGCAGCAGTAGCTAGTAGCATATCCCTAACCGTACCTGGTGGAGCAGAAAGAAAGGACCCCCTAATTAATTAAGTGTGCCCAACCGGAGGAAGTTCAGTCATTTCGGACTTTGGTTATGAATCTGCCCAATTATTCCTAACGGCGCCGTCGAGCTAAGGTAGAGACGGGAATTTAACAAGCACTGGCTTTGGTGTCTCGGGCTTGGATGGACGCTTTGGCGCTGCACCTGCGGACAGCACCTCGGAAAGCCCGAGACAGCAAACTGCAGAGGCGGAAAGAGACAGGATCGGTGTGCGCTCGGGGGGTGAGCTGCTCCCGCTTTAGCTGCCCGGAGGGAGCTGAGCCCAGCGCCCCCCCAAGGGGCTCCCCCAAACCCCTCATCCCCCCGCTCCCAGAGGACGCGATGAGTTTGACAGTTCTCAGAGCGGCAGGGACACGGTCACGGCCAAGCGCGGCCGCGGGGATTACGCGGAGGCGCTGGGGGGGGGGGGGGGGATTGGCCGGGTGTCGGCGGTACCTCCGCCACGCACACGCGGGTGGCTCTCGCAACGCGGGCACCGAGGGACTTGCGGAGCCAGCACCGAGGAGCAGGAGCAGCCCGGAGCTGAGGCAGCGCGAGTTACCCCTGACAGAACACCTGGACGGGAAGACAGGAATGTTTCTTTCAAAGGGAAAGAAACGAAACCAAACCCGAACGTGCCAGGAGAGTGGAAGGGTTATACTGCAGCCATCGGGAATAAACTCGTCTCTAGGTGAGGGGTTTTTCACCTCTGTCGACAGCCGCCAACACAACCCCACAAGCCAGGTAGGCACACGACTGTGGAAGCAGGGTTTGCGGACAGCCCTTCTCCAAAAGAAGTCCCCGTCTGTCGCTCCCCCCGCACCGCCTCTCCCGTCCCCGCCGTCCAGGGTTGGGGGGGGACCTCGGGCACCTCGGAAGGGTGACGGGAACGGGGGTATCCTTAGCGAGCAGCTCCCGTATCCCGGATCGAATCACCTTGTTTATTTTTTCCTGATGGCTTGTTGTGCTAATTGACTTGTTTTCTCCAAGGAAAGCCTATCTCCCCTCCTCCTTCCCCACACACAGATTTTCTGTTCTCTCCCCCACACTGCCTCTTTTTTTTTCTTTCCCTTTTTCTTTTTTATTCCAGACCGGGAGTGCTCTGCAGGAGACTATGGCTTGTGGAGGGATCTATCCATTTTAAAGGAGATTCCCTTATCCCTTTGAGTCTCTTTGGTTTTATAGCTATTACTCTCTTATTAAAACACACACACATATACAACACATTGATTTCCATCCAAAAGGGCTAATTACATTACTTACAGTAAATAGCAGCCCTGCTGTCCAGGGTCTAGTGTGCCAACAGAGGAAAAAAAAATCCCAGCTTATTTCACTTGATTGACTTCATCTTTGTGTGAAATTGTGTTTTATGAGCTGTATTCTGGCACTCGGCAGAATGTAGCAACATTCAATCTGCAAATAACATTAATTTTAGCTACTTAGGGGGAAAGAGAAGGGAGGAAACTGGCTGCCTGAATCTTGGGTTACATGGAAGAGGTGACTCGAGGAGCCCCTGAGGATGTCTCTGGGATGCTTTGGAAAGGAAGTGGGGGCTGGGGTACTTCTTTCACTAGTCGCGCTCGGGTTCGGTGTGGAGCGTCCCCAAGGGAAAGGGGAGAGAAGAACTGCCGCCAGGAAGATCCTTCAGTAAGGATCGAGGTGTCAGGAAACAGCCGGCAGCTGTTTCAGGGAAAGGCAAGGAAGAGTGGTGTGAAAAGTAAGTAGGAAAAGGGGAAAGGAGGGGAGGGGGAGCAGAGAAAGAGATTAGTAAGGAAGGAATGTATCGCCGGGTCTCTCGCACACAATGAGAGCTCGCAGCCCGCAGCCGGGGAGCGGGCAAGGAGACAGAGCCCCGCCAGAACGCGCCTGTACCGCGCCGCCCGCCCCGTCGGGGTAGCCCGCGGAGAGGACCGGAGGTCCTGCTGCGGATACGGGCGGGTCCCGCGGGATTGGCGCTCCCCGGCGGCAGCAGGGTTGATAAAGCCCGGGTAAGCTTTCGATCCTCCCGGGAGCTGGGCGGGCTTTGCTCTCCGGCCGCCAAAGCCCGCGGCCGCCGTCCCTTCTGACCGCGGCTGCCGGGGCCCGGGAGCGGGCCTCTCCGTCCCGCTGCGGCTGCCCCACGGCGGCGCTTCTCTTCCCTCTCCCCTCCCCGAGACGGAATCAGGAGCGGCGGTCGGTGCCAGCCCGAGGGGCCTCGGAGAGGAGCTTCCCCCGGCGCTGCTCGGCGCGGGGCCCCCGGGCCACCCTGCCCCTCGGCAGGCGCCGCCAACTCCCGGGACTCCGTGTTTGGGGGAGGTAATAAACCCCACCCCACGCACAGACCGACTGTAATGTTTGTCACTGCTTGCCCATCACTAGGGGTTGAGAGGAGTATGACAGGTCTTTGTTGTCTGAATAAAAATCAGCGGCAGCTCAAGGGAGAGAACTCCTCCTACTAAATTATCAAAAATGGGCTGGCTTTAGGCTCTTAACAAATTGGACAGAGCTCCGGAAAGCAGCAGTCCCAAATCCAACCTACAGGCACTGGGAACTTTAAAGCAACCGGGGACTGCTGAAAATAGCACTTCTTTTTGCTTTCTTTGTATTCAAAACTATATCCTTTCCCGACCGATTCTGCTGCCCTAGGTCCAAGTCTCTCCAGTCAGGAGCCCCAGCTCTGCAGAACAGTATCAGATCCTTTAGCTCGCTTTTATTATTTTATTTTTAAAATTAATTATTATTACATTTCCTCCCCTCCCCCTTGTTTGTTTTCTGCACATCTTCAGGAAGCCCTCGGTGCTTGTGCAAAGAGAAGCTCCTATTGCAACCTCCCTCCCTGCGCTGTGCGCCTCGGTGTAAACGTTTTGGATGATCTAAAGACTCTGGGGTCTGTATATGGAAATAGTGGGGTGCAGAGCAGAAGAAAATACTTGTCCTTTCCGTCCCCCAGCCATGCTTTTCCACGGGATCTCCGGAGGCCACATCCAAGGAATCATGGAGGAGATGGAGAGGCGATCCAAGACCGAGTCCCGCCTGGCCAAAGGGGGACAAATGAACGGCCGAGAAACGGTAAGAAAGGAGCTGGCACCCTTTGAAGGGAACCTCTGGCTTTGGGGAAGATTTCTCTTGCAGAAATCCTCTCGGGGCTTCCTGTCCACCCACCGTAGTGCCGGGGGCCGTGCTGCCAGGCCCAGTTACACATGTGTGTAATCGATGCTTTGCGTGTGCTCTCTGGGGTAACGGGAGGGAAGCTTTTTTAGCCGGTAACCGGGGCGGTTTTCAGCCCCTGCCCCGGCTCTGCTCTCTGCGGCCGCTCTGCCTGCCCGAGCGGGCTCCAGCTGGAGTTTCGGAGGTGTACTGTACCTTTTTTTCTCACTCCTGGCACCTCCTAAATTAAACCGCAAACCGCGACCGCTTACTTGTCGTAACCATTTTTAGTCCAAAATATGGGATTGATCCAAAGAGGCACCGCTCTCTCTGACTGTTATGCACGCCGACTACCTTGCTTAGCAGTAACATTCTTCTCTTACTCAAAGGACCAAAGTCTCCACAAACGTACTAACGGGATGGTGGAGAAACCGAGTGTCGCGCTGTGTTTTGTGCAAAGCGAGATCTCCTTTTTTCCAACTTGTAGGGCTTCCGCCGATCGCGCACAAGGCTCTGCACACAAAGTAACGGCCTGGAAAACTGCTTTGAGGCTTTGAGCCATAGGGTCCTTCCCCCCTTCTCTTAAATAAACTCCTGCTTTGTTATACGAGGATTTGCAATGTAAATTTAACTCGCCCGTCCAATTACTGAAAAAAAAAAGTAAAAGAGAAAAGAGGGGGGAGGAACAGCTTCAGCTTGGAAAATGATTGCGGAGTTGCCACTTTTAAATAAGTTGCGACTTTAGAACAAGATTTCGTTTTTTTCCCCCTCTCCTCTTTATCAGCAAACGCTGCCCCGCGTTTCCCGGCAGAGCTTTTGTCTCGGCCGTCCCTCCGTCTCCCTTTGTCCCGAGCGACACTCCTCGTGGGGAGCAGATTAACGGGAACTTGAAGAAGTTTCCTGATGAAAACATGCTAGGTTTAGCTGAGAGCAGCCTGTGCCCACGTCCCTGTGGAGAGAGCGTTGTCACTCACTCTTCACACCATCCACCTGTCCCCTTTCTGTTACTCTTGTTTTAAATAGATTGCCTTGCTTTGGAGACGGAGTTTTTGGCTCTTTTAAGCGCGGCTGAAAATTTACTGGAAAGTCGGGGCAAGCCTGCATCCTCTGCCATAAAGTTTTGGTGCAGCAAACCGGTGTTTTTCTACATAAAAATGCTTTTCTTGGGGAGTGCTCTAACATTAAAACGCCAAAGTAAGGGGGAAACTACAGGCTTTAACTTCGGTACCTCACGGAAGAATGGGCTCTACTTTTCTTCCTGAGGCCTAATCAGTTGTCTTCGCATATTGAAATGACATTAGATCGCCAGGAGAGGTTTAATGTGATAAACACGAAAGTTGAATCGCGGTAAACGGTTCTCTAGTGGGGATGGTCCCGGTTCCTCCTCAAACTTCCCGCCGGGAGAGAGCCGTCGGTCCCAGCGAGCGGTCAGTCTCCGTGTACCGGCCGCCGTGCCCAGCCCGGGCTGCCCGCTTGTCCTTCTCTCCCTGTCTCATCTCCTTGTGGTGTGGTTGTTTTGCAGAACATGCCCCCAATGAGCCCCGAGAAGCCTGCTTTGTGTGCTGGTTGTGGAGGGAAGATCTCAGACAGATATTACCTGCTGGCTGTTGACAAACAATGGCACCTCAGGTGTCTTAAGTGCTGTGAATGTAAACTGGCTTTGGAGTCAGAACTCACCTGCTTTGCCAAGGACGGCAGTATTTACTGCAAGGAGGATTACTACAGGTACAGCAATAACTCCCTACAGGTTCAAAAGCACGTCCCCTCAAAAGGCATTATGAACCGAAACGCTTTTTAGTCCATACGGGCTTCTAAAGGTATCTTTTCGCGGTCAGCGTTAAATCCCGTAAACGTATCCCCTCCAAAAAGTCTCTCGCGTTCAAAACCTGAACGGATCCACAGGGGACACGCCGAGTGGCGGTGTGTACCGGTACACAAGCAGACGCAGGAGAAGACCCCGGGTCTCCCGCTGCTCTGCGGTTTCCCTCCGCAAATGCCGGTGTGAGACCCAGCAGGAGTTTCTCCGCGCCAGCAGTGTGCCACTTTTTCCGCTGCCGGGAAGCGGGCCCGGGGGAAACGGCAGCAGCGGCTGAGCCCGCGGTCCCCTGCACAGCCCTGCAGCTGTACCGCCTAGCAGTCGGGCCGCGGGACCGGTCAGCCGTTCCATGTGCACGTTACAGCTCTCCCGCTGCCCTTTTTGTCTTTACACGGATGCCGGGGGAGCGGGGATTCGATTCTCCCCCTCCGCGTTTCTCCATGTGCAGGAGCAGCGGGAGGGCTCTTGCGAAAGTCCTAAGAGAACATAATAGATCAGCGTGGAGAAGGAGCAAGGCGCTTCCCTTGGGACCCCAGTGCTGAGTCCCCAGCGGTATTTCCCACCAGCCGGAGCGCCGGCAGCAGGCGGCCAGGGACCGTGGCCCGCACTAAGGGTCATTCCGGAATGGGAGGGCGAGACCCTGGCGGCAGGGGGGAAGGCGGGCGGCTCAGGGCGAGGTCTGCCGTGGCCTTTCTAGGTGATACCCACTTTCCTGTTTCCTTCAGAAGGTTCTCTGTGCAGAGATGTGCCCGCTGCCACCTTGGGATCTCAGCCTCTGAAATGGTCATGAGAGCCAGGGAGTCGGTTTATCACCTGAGCTGCTTCACCTGCACCACCTGCAACAAGACTCTGACCACGGGCGATCACTTTGGCATGAAGGACAACTTGGTTTACTGCAGGGCCCACTTTGAGTCCCTTTTGCAAGGAGAATATCCCCCCCAGCTGAGCTACACCGAGCTGGCTGCCAAGAGTGGAGGGCTGGCCCTGCCCTACTTCAACGGCACGGGCACGGTCCAGAAGGGCAGGCCGAGGAAACGAAAGAGTCCTGCCTTGGGAGTGGACATCGTCACCTACAACTCAGGTGGGAAACACACGCCGAGCCTCCCTCTCGCTCCCTGAAAAGGGCGTTTTCGGGCTTCCCCTTAGCTAGGCAGTGCGCGAGGAACTCAGCCGGGCCAGATCCTGCTTAACCATTAGAAAATCAAACAAACAGCCCTCTGAAGGCTGCAGCGTTCACAGGAAAGCTAACAGCAGCCCTCCTCAAAGGCTGTCTTCGCTTGTTAATGTCAAACACCCGAAGTTAGCCGCTTCCCATGGTAAAGACAAACAAAAAAAGAAAAAAATCCCAGCTCCAAACCCACAACTCCCTTGCTCTAAAAGAACTTCAGATATACTGTTATGATTATTTGTATTTTAGTATTATTGAAAAGCGCTTCACCAGTTAGACCTCAAATTTGAGGTAACCAAATGGATCAGAAAAAAAAAAAAGATTAAAAGTTATAAGTACATGGCTCCTACAAAGCCAATGCAGTACGCACAAAATTCCACTTACTTAGATAACCAATTTATAAGAACTAGCTCTTCAGGCTGAATAATTCTGTTTTACTGGCACATTGACGAGCAAGAAGCCAACTGTAAACTGTACAAGAGGCCAACGAGTGTTGTTCCCTGTAACTAAGCCCTAACAAATGTAATTAAGGATAACGTTTTCTGCTCTCTCAAAGGCAGGAAAGGAGCAAGTGTTGCCCTGTATTAAATATCTTCCCTATCTTCAGTTACTGAAGTACCCAAAACGTGTGTCTAAACACACAGTGTTAGGGACCAGAGGTAAAGGGGTTGCAGGTATGGTCAAGCAGTTTAGGTGGCGTTTAATTAGATGGAAGCCGAAAGCAGTAAGGGGAAACCCGAATTAACAAGCTACCGACTCCAAACGTTCCTTTAGCGAAACGCAGGCTCCCCATGGACCGTAAGGAGTAAAGAAGGGTGTGGAAAGTCAGGGCCGTTCCCTATGAAGCGGTAGCCGGGGAGCTCCGACCCCGGAGCACCTCTCTGGGCAGCGACGGAGCGCTGGCCCCGCCGAGAAGCCGAGAGAGGATCAGTCAGAGCCTCCCCCTCCTTCCAACCAGCGCAGATCGATAAAAGTGCACCGCTTTCGACCCGGAGGTCTCTCCCCTCCACCCAAGTTCAACCGGCCACCACTGAGATTCCTAAGCGACCCTCCCCCGGCATTCCCTCCCTTCCCAGCAGCAACTCGGGGCTGGCCGCTGAACGGGCTGCAGCTGGGAACCGGGCGGCTCTGCAAGGCCATTTCATCTCCTCTAGTTCTGAGACCTTGGAGCAAGGGTAATCACTGCGCTAATTGTTCCTTGTTAATTGAAGATGACATTGGAATCCCTGGCTACGGAGCGGTTTCCAATCAGTCCTGAAAGCTGCTAAAGCAAAGGGAACCCGCAGCGCAGCCAGGATTCAGGATTCGTTCGGTCCTGGCTCTCAGTGGTACATTTCCCACCCGTTCACTCTGTGCTATGTCTGACCCGCACCCCACCACTCTAATTCCCCCTATCCCGAGATGGAAATGTTGGCAGGGACTAAATTGTCCCTGAAAATTCCGTTAGAATTAGGACCAGAATTTAGGGGAAAATGAAAAGTTGTGGATATGATAAAATACCCCTTAAACTTCAGGTCAGGACTCCGGAGAGACATAACATGCAAACGCCGTCAGAGCTTTTGTGTGTTAGTCTTAGAACTCCCCTTCTCCACAATAAGGGGGCATATAAGATGTGCCTCTGACTCCAAAGGAGATTAAGAAGCACTACCCGTTATGAAAATACAGCTCACTGCATTGAGATCTCACAGAACCCTCGGGGCAACGGAGAGAAAAAAAGCAGTGTGTTGCTTTGGAAGCAGGCTAGATGGCGGAGACATTTGATCTGTTAGAGCCGCGATTATTGTTATTATTTTTAAGTATTATCTAAAAGTGGCCAGGGTTGACACATGGTCTCGAGAAAATACAGTTTGCATCCAAACTGTACATCCGGCGAGAACTACTCTAGCCCATTGACCTACTGCGCTCCAGATCCAGTGGGAGTAAAACGAATCTGTAACAGTTACAAAATGAGTTGCAGCAGATGAAACCGCTTCTTGAAAGAAAAAAAAAAATAAAATAAATAAAAAAATCTCTTAATAATTGGCAGTCACTGTCCTACACGCATTTTTCTTTCTCTGCCCTGTGACTCAGTAACTGCTCATGCACGTAATCATTTACAAAGGGCAACCAGTCCACAGAAAATTAAATGTTGGACCCCTGACTAACGCTTTCAGAGGGAGAAGCGGGGCAGGATCTGGAGCCCCTCTCCTCCTCGCAGCTCGGTCCTGTCCTCCGCGGCCCCGGCACCGCGGGCCGGTTGGCTGCCGGTGAGGCGCGCAGCGGAGCGATTCTCCCCTCCCGAGCCGGGGTCCCCGGGGCCTCCCGCACTCGGACGGGAGACCCGAGGGACACAGGCGCAACCCTGCCCCTTGCATTTGCTCTAAAGCACACTCGGAGCCAAGAGGCTGCGCTGCGCCTCGGAGCTGGCAACTTCTTAGTGACTGCTAAAGTTTACTCTTGTCTCTCACTGTTTGGTGAGAACCGCCAGTCTAATTTCCTCAGTAAACCCAGGCCTAGGTTTACTGGGTTTACCGAACTAATCACAGCCTAGGGTGCCTATATCGATGTGGCAAGCCGTTGGAAAGGAATCCGACCTTTAAAAACGGAACTGGTTAGGCTAACAACTTCACCAAGCTGAGCATAAACACGTGTATTCATTCACCAGCGGCCTGGCAGTACCCTGCTCAGGTTTGTGAGAACATTGCTTTCAGGGCAGCTGAGCACAGGGCCAGAAAGGCAAATCAGATTCTGCTGTCAGATCTACAACAGCTTTTCTATTCTGTATTTTGTTTAGTGGTTTAATTTCTGCTTCTCAGCTCCTTGGTTGTAAAGTGGAAACACAACAATAAATAACTCAAAATGTTATGATGTAAAAGCCATTCATATTTGTGAGCTGTCTGGAGTTAATGTGAAAAATGGAAGAAACTATTCAAAAGTACTTAAAACATTGAAGGCTTTCTCTATATTACCTCTTATATCATAGAATTAATATGTATTTTGAGGGAAACCATGTTGACTTACAGCCCACAGGATATAGAAATGAGATGGTGAAGAAGATTTCCCTAAGAAAATATTTTGCACAGCTGTTGCTCAAAGAGCTGTTTACGTTATTTCACTATATATATATGTGTGCATATATGTGTGTGTGTGAGTAAAACTATGAAGAGTTCAGTTGAAGAACTCTTGGCAACAAAAAAGCAAACTGTTCTAGCTCTTTCCAAAGCAAAATTACT
>JBCJKH010059539.1:0-26479 GCA_039877255.1 Loriculus beryllinus | reverse complement strand
CGATCTTGCTCCCTGATTTATGCTGCCATGATTCTAAAAAGGCCAGTGCCGGTATTTGTTGCTGGAGAGTACTGCTGAACACAGGGGCCAACCACCTAAGTTAGGAGCCTAGAGCCACCCCAGTCCTCCATGCTGCATGGCATTAAAGCTCAAAAAGATAGGTCAGCATCCCATTGCTTTTGAAAGGGCAGATCTCACGTGCACACATGAGCTCATGCTCCTGAAGATGCACCCAGAGCTGCACCACCCTGTGGACACTGCACCTCAGGAAGTGCTTCTTCAAGATGATGTGGGAAGAAAACATGTGGTGACTAGGCATTGAGCCATGCTGACCTGAGAATATAATTACTTCTTTAATTACGGTGACTGCAAGGCCTTGAGTAATCACAGCTGAATAACGAGACATATGAACAGGTCCTCAGTGTCCCATCCTGCATCCCCTTCCAGCCACTAACTCCCGCACAAAATGATGCTCACTGGGTATTAAATGTGCCTGACTACCTCTTACCCTCTTCTCTCTCCTGACTTGGGTATGGAAGTGAAGCGGCAAAGAGCCCAAAGTCACAAAGTGCTGTCTAATCATTCATGAGCCACGGAAAACACTATTTTGCCCCACAGATGTCAGCAAACATCCCCCTCGCCTGCACTCCTTCATTGCAGGGCTGCATTCAGAACCACCCAGGTACACCAGGTAATGACTGGGAGCCGTGGCACTCACCGGGGTGCTGACTGGTGCTGCTTGCTCTTCCTGGCAGAGGTGGTGGCAGCGGGCGGCTGGCGCATGACATGTGCAACACCCACGTTGACGGGCTGTGCTGCAGGGAGGGTGACGTGGCTGGCTAACAGCGCGGGCTGCTGCATGATGGGGTTGTAGTGGCTGCCATGAGCATGGCTGTTCCTGCAAAGTGGGGAGACACACACACATTTGACATGCCTCGTTCACAGGCTTCCACTGCCTTCACCAAGGTTCCCTTCTCCACGGAACTCTTTGGCTCCCAGTCCCCCCTGGATGGAGCATTTCCCCCATGGAAGAGAATGAATGAATGGAGTGGCATGGGCACAGCACTCCAAGAATGGGGAATGGAGAAGCTGCTCATAGCTCTTAGACAGGGTGGGCTGCCCTTCTCCTCCTGGTTCTGCAGCCTCCCAAGACCCTATCCCTCCCACCTCCTCCAGCACTGCTGGGTACTTCACGAAGACTCCATGAGCCTCCAGTTTACCTCCAGTCTGTCAGTGGTTGGGTGCCTGCCATGGATTCTGGTATGACGGTGGCATGCTGGACAGAAGTGTGGGTGGCCACCCCAGTTAGCTGCTGCCAGGCCGGAGGAAGCAGGATCTGCTGAGTGCCACTGGGCCATGCTTGCTGTCAGACAGAGGGAAAATAATTTCTTAACAAGAGGTGTCATACACTGAGTGTGAGTGGTGGTCCATGCTCAGCTGGAGCTCTTAGTAACAATCACGATCATACTACCTAGCTCTTACCACATTTTAGTCAGAGATGAGAAATGCTGCTAGGAAATCATTGTAAAAGCAGTAAAGTTTATCAATATAGAGAGTGCAAAGGAGGGGTGGGAAATATCCTTGCCATTCAAAGCACCAGCTGTGTTTTAAACTAGGAATGGGAGGGATCAAATTTCCAGCATTT
Organism: Loriculus beryllinus; assembly: GCA_039877255.1. Classification (NCBI taxonomy): domain Eukaryota; kingdom Metazoa; phylum Chordata; class Aves; order Psittaciformes; family Psittacidae; genus Loriculus; species Loriculus beryllinus. Next base: position 24,834 of record JBCJKH010059539.1, on the reverse strand, counting down.
CAACCCAAACATCAAACTCTTTAGTACCTTTTAATTTTGACTCTTCAGATCAGCTGGGCATCATGATCCCATTGTTATTTCTCCCCTCTTACAGCCAATTTTCCTTCCCACCCCAACATGACCTAAAGGAACCTAAAGGATCTAAAAATGAGAATTAACTTTTCAAGGATCAGAAAAGAGAACAGGGGGCTCGTGTTCCCCTTACAGGGGTAGAAATCTCTGCCCTGTGAGTTAAGCCATCGCTATGCTATGGAACCATTCCTCCAGCTACTCCACCACAGGCGTGATTCAGGTCGTCCTGCTCTGGTGACTCCACACACGAGTCACATGGTTGGTTTTTCGACTTAGGAAATTTTCTTTCCTATGTGTTGTCTGAAGGCAGCTGCAACAGCTTCTCACTGCCTGGGCTGGGGAATGCAGGGCTCTCCTTAGTCCCAGCCAGTGCTACTATATTGGACCCCTACTGTGTTATCCCATAGCTCTAAGGACGTTGAACTTTAGAGGGGAGGTTCTTGCAGGCATGCATTTGTCCCCATCTCTATCCTCACAAGAATCTTGATTCCCTCATATCCCCCAGCAAATAACAAAATAACAAACAAAAAAAGCACCGCTTCCCTCCAAAAAACCTAGCTTTTCCCAGTTTGGCTCCAAAGTTTGTCTGCCTTCTAATATTCTGTGTTGCTGAGGTAGATGAAAAGACTGCTCAGTGAGGCCTCCCAGCAACATTTGCGATCCGCAAAGGATGGACCATCACACGGCTACTGAGAGCTGTTCATCTAAGGACCCATAACCATGGACTGGTGCTGCTTGGAGCAGATAGGAAGGGGAGGCAAAGACACAAAAAAAATCAGGGAGGAAAAAAGCTTTTTTCTCCTTCTTCTTTTCTTCCCTAGCTTTGATTTAAAAGAGGAGACTGAACTACTGTTGCAGTCAGTCTCAGGGGACTACCTGGATTTACTTGCAGAGAAAACTGCTTCCGCCCTTTTCAGGAAAGAGAACTGAACAAATCTAAGCTCCCTTCATGACTGCAGTGCATAAATTCAGATGCAGCATCAGGGTCCAGGCACAAATTCCTCACTTATTAGGTAAGGACCACTGAATCATTTAATCTGCAGATAAGACTTGTCTAGGCTGATCCACTAGCACAGCGTGCTGTGCTTAAACACGGGAGGCTTGTGCCAGCAGCTGCAACCTGTTCTCAGTTATTGCATTACTGTGAAATTGTGCTGCTGCTGCACTGGCCCATGCATCGGGAAGTGGTGGGTCCCCAAGTGTGATGGAGCTTGTGCTTCCTATGTAAAGCAAGAACGACTAATGGAGTAAGTGTGTTTGTTCTGAAAGCCAGTGGCAGGACATCAGTGGGAAGAAGTGTTGTTGGGAAGGAGTTAAAAGAAGAGAAAATCAAGAATTCAGGGCATTATTCAAGGACAAGGGACAGTTCTGGGACAAGTCATGGAAGCCTGCCAGGAAACTGTACAGATTTGCCTTTTTTGAGATCTGAAGCTGCAGAGCGCTATTAGCAAAGACAGGAACAGCCTCCTCTCACTGGTCTCTGCATATGGGATGTGGACCACATCTGCTTGAGAGCACGAAAACAAACCCAGAAAAGTTACAACTTAACTTTTTTTATAGTTACTTTAGCCAGTAGCTCTATTTTGAAGACTTGCTCTGTCTAGCTTCATGCCACAGGCTAAAGACACACAGCTGCCAGAGATGATGCTCAAAATCCATCCCTGCCTCTGCCTGCAATCCCTCAAACTTCTCTCCCTCCTCTAGGACTGCTAGTCTTAAAATGCAGAGGGAGAGCTGGACGCTGGCTGTGCTGGGATGCAGTAAGGCTTTGCCAGCCACAGCCATCCTGATGTGGGCAAGTACAGTGACCTGCACTGTGTGCTGGGCAGGGGAAAAAGCGTGATGGCACTAACACAGCACTGGAAGCAGAAACAGCAGCATCATGCCTGATCAGGGGGACAAATAAGTAGGATGGAAAACCAAAAGTGGGCTCTGGAGCCACTAGGCTTTCTGCTGGGGACAGTCCCTCTGGTAGCTGGAGCAGTCACACAGTTCGATCTGAAGAGCATTAGATAAGCAGCTGTGTGTGAGAGGAATAGCTCTCTGCTGGGAGAGAGAGACACAGCCGCTCAGAGATCAGATGTGACTACAATGCATTACAAAGAAGCTGTGTTTTTCCATTCAGGAAACTGGAATTGGGTACAGATTTGTTTATCAGACCAGCTGCTCAGCCTGTACTGAGTGAGGCCCACGGACACCAGATGCCACCGGCATCAGTCAGAGCTCCTTGCCATCAGAGCGGCAGCTAGCATTTCTCACTGCATGAGACAGGCAGATATATCAACAGGCAGACTACTTCTGTTCTATTAAATAAATAAAAATCTATGCAAGTGAGGAGCGTTTCTCAGAAACAGCTTTAATTCCCTTGTGGAAGTGACAGTGAATAAAACATCAGCAGAAATTACAGGAGGGGCAGCCCATGAAATGGGAATTCACATAGCAGGGGCAGCACAGAATCTGGTAGTGAAGCTCCTCCTGAACAATCCCTCCCACAGATTGTATGGTGACCCCAACAAGAAGAAAAAGGGAGCCAGAGGTCCTGAGATCTTTCAGGATCCTGCTATCTTTGGGATGTTTCAGACCTGACTCTCACCCCTTCTAGTCCCATGTAACAGCACACCTGAGGAGGTCTGTCAAAACGGCTCCTTCACCCACTGACTTCTTGCACAAGCAATAGGTGCTTACAGCAACTGTGCCAGCAAATTGCTTCTTGCTTTGCCATTGTTTTTCTCTCCCCTACAATTTTCCTTTCCTACCAAGCAAGAGAGCCCATGTAGGTTGCTACAACATGCTCCAACAGAGATAGGTCTGATGTTTTAGACAGCCCTCTAACAAAGACTGTTATTGGGAAGGGATAGGACATGTTAGCTAATGGAAATCATTCAGCCTGCGAGCTGTGTTTCGATCCATCTTCACCAGATAAGCACAAGAGGGAACTGCCAAAAAAAGGCCACTGCACCAACAGTCTGCACCAACAGCAATGCCACAGACTGACATAAACCTTGAAATCTGCTGGTACCTGCCTGCCTATGAACGCACTGCCATTAATGAAGGCATGGCAGACAGCCAACCCTGAGTCAGAGGCATGAGTTTTGACTTGTAAGTTACCTTTTCCAGGCTGCACAACTTAATCCTAAGTAAGTGCAGATTCACTGAAGCCAGCACAAGGAGGAATGGGAATGAGCTGCTCCTCTTTTTTGAGGAGCTGGGAGTTTGCTTGAGAACATGCGTGCAACTGGTGCTACCCATTCTTGTTTGCATTTTTTTTCCTAGGAGGAGCCACGCTTTACATGTGAGTGCATTTTGCACCAACAAGTGCTGCTGACAAGGAATGCTTCCTGTCTGTGGGGCCCCTGGCTCTGCTCCCCTATGTCCCTCTCTTAAGAGCAGAGGGCAGCTCATGAAACAGAAGGGTGCAAACTTAAAGCATGAAAGGTATCTCTTGGCAGCATGCTATTCACCAGCACAGCTGCTGGCTACAAACTACCACTGAGACCACAAGTTCAAGGGGATGCAGGAAGGTTATTACCTGTTCCTCCTCAGCAGAGGCCTGACACAGCTTCCCTTGAGGCTTCCCACTGATTCCAATGGAGAAGCAGAAGGAAAGAAGGTCTTTTCAGAGACTTTTGCAACTCTTGACACAGCCTTTGAGCTGAAAATGAACTGAGGTTTGGACCTGCACCACAGAAGGCCCTCAGGCAAAGCTACTCTCCTCAGACTCCAAGAGCTGAACAACACAAATATTACCTTCCAAGCTTGGTGCTTCAGAGCTCCTTACCTGTGCGAGGAGTCCTGGTTGGATCTGAAGAGGCTGGGCCCCAGGAGCCTGAGTGACAATGGGAACCGCATTCTCCATCCGAACTGAATACCCAGCATGCTTCGAAGGGGAGGCTTGTAACCCTGTTCCACCAGCACAGGAGGTACAGCATTAGCCATCAACAAAATTACTACAAATGTGGGTCTGCTTTTCAGAGGTGCCTAAAGGCACTTGCTGATGCCAACTTCAATTGCAGTGTTCAGTCTCTCTGAAAAATTAGGCTCTCGGAGTCCCACATATTTTACCCCCACCCACAGATACCCATTAAGTGTTCATAAATATGATACATGTATAAGGGGGAGGAAAAGACATTTTCAAAGATGTTAAGGGGTTAACTGAGTTCACATTTTTAGGGTATCTCAAATAAGTGGGAGACATCTCAATACAACGTCTGCAGAGAGAAAAGGAAGAGAGGGGAAGGAATGGCTTCTCTTTCCCCACATTCTCTGGTTTGACAACAGAAAATTGTTCTTGCCAGCCAAAACCCATTGCTATGCAAAAAATGTTCTCTTTTGAACAAAGCAGGATGGGAATCCAGAACTACGTGATCCCTCAGCCTTAAAGGGGACAGGTGATTTCCTCTTTGCAGCATCTTGGGGCTCTTATTTATAAAAGGCTCTGATTTGACCATGTAACCTAGCACAGCCCAAACTCCAATTAGTGCTGACTCAGCCACACACACATTAGCCTAACTAAGCTGGAGAAAACTTCCTCCTCCACACCACCTTAGTACGTGGTAGGGCCTCTGCTACCTCCTCTGCTTTAGAACTTTCTCAAGACAGCGAGTGGAAGATGTTAGCTTACATATTCTAGCAATACATTTCTGAAGTCAAACCCTTGAGATGCATTTTAACTACGTAGAAGAGGTCTAGCTGAACTCCACTAGTTCAAAAGAGCTTTGATAATCCTGCAGAACATTTAACAAGTGCCTAGAGACTGCTCCACAGACAGGCTTGTAGAAATGAAGAGCAGAAGTTGCACCAGCTGAACCGAGGTCTATTTAGACCAGTTCCTACAGATATCTAGCTAGTTTTTCCAAATTGCTACAGCATGTAGAGTCAAGAGAAAGACAAGTGGCTACATCTCATCTTCACCTAAGCTGTCTGACACTGGGGTGCCTGCTACCAGTATACACAGGCAGAGCTACCTGAAGCAGGGCTGGTGCTAAAGGAACTGTACTGCTAAATGGTCACGAGCATCTGTTATGAGGGCAAACCCTCAACTCCACCAGCACCACACTCCCTGCTGAATTAACCTCCTGAGTCCTCCTTTTAACAACTACATCACCGAGAAGTGGTGAACCCATTATTTATATACTGATCTATCGTTGTATGGAAGAGTTTTCAAGTTTGCCAAAGTGAGGCAGAACAGCCTCAAACTAAGTTCAGGGCAAAGGACAACAAATATCGCACGCTCTTCCCCAGCTCCATCTCAGAGCCTGCCCTATTGTTTTAGACCACCCTCATTATGCTGAGACCTCCTTTAGACCTCCAACTCATGATGAAGGTGCCTGCAAGACCCTCCACTGTTGCAAACATTTCCATCTGCAATAACCTTGTTGTTCTGATTTACTAGGCCAGCACTTCTGTTGTATGGCTTGCACAAAGGAAGCTTGCTTCCAACAAGAGCTAGACGGAACACTGCAGTGGCGAGGGAGCAGTGACAAGCCAAGACTTGGTGAGGCTGCTACCTACCTTGGAAGCCTGGTGGGCAGACGATGAGAGCTTGCTGTAAGGGGTCGGGCCGGGCACAGATCTGCGCTGTTCCTGTCTGCAGGGGCATGCTCCGCTGGGCCACCGCAGCCATGGATGCCGCTGAGGGCTGGTAGAGTGCAGATTGGTAATTTAGTATGGAGACCTCGGGGTTGGCTAAGGAAATAGTGGCACTGGAGGAGGTGGGAGCCAGGTTGGTGGTCTAAAGGAATGACGGGAATTAAAACAAAAACAAACAAAAATGAGGGAGATGGGTACGCAGGAAGAAGCAAAATCCAAAGATAAAATAAAAAAAGTAAAATAGTGCAAGATAAAGCAAAAAGAAAAAAAACAAAACAATCAAACAAAACAGACTAAAATAAAAAACAGCAAACCAAAACCAAAGAAGGGGTAGAACTGGACACTGAGGAGCACAGAGGTAAGGGTAGCGACACGGGAAGGAACACAGTCTGCCTCAATGACCGCAGCTGCACCATGCAATGGGATCTCCAGCCACATGGCGCTGCTGTTAACTGCTCAAAGACAGCACGTTCTCCAAAGCACAACTATAGCTCCATTTATCATCTGACTGGCTTTGATTTCCAGCATGATGAAGATGGGTTCAGAAAATGGTACTGTCCCCAAATCACATTGTTCACTCATCATGCACATAGCTCCAGAAGCAGCTCACATTTCTTAGGTAAGAGAAACTCAGAACTTCCATGCCATATGAAGCCTTGCCCTGAGAGGAGAGACTCATTCCAGCCTTTCCTCTACCTTGTATCTAAGATGGCACACCCCCTTAAGTTTTGAATTTGATGGAATCAGAAGGCACAACAGGAGGTAGTAATACTACTTTCGAAGTTCATGACTTTAAAATCTCAGAGCAGAAACTCCAGCAGGGGATGTTGCAAAGCCACAAAGATCAGCCCAGGGTTCTGCAAAACATCTAGAAATCTGAGGGTGTCTTGTTTTTCATTAGGACTGTGTCTGTAACAGTTGCAGACAAACAACCCCTAAACAGCTCTGCCATTGCTCTATAAAAATATGTCCTTAGTATTCATGTCTAGGCAGCTAGGCTCTACCTGACCAAAGCCCACCTTTCTCCTCCATGCAAATGCACCAGAATCACTGCTGGAGATTGGTCAGATAACACTTTCTCATGGTGAATGTATGAACCCAGGATGAGGCTTTGATCAGGACTGCAGAAGGCAGCAAGCCAAGCATTTCACACTGACCTGGCTGCCACTGGGCCTGAGAAGGGTGACCATGCTGCACTGCCACAGCCACAACCATAGCCACAAGGGATGCGATGGTGAAACACTTCTTCTTCTTCCTCCCCTCCCCTCTGTGCAGAGGCAGAGAAGTGCAATCTGTTCCCCTGTGCAACACACTGAGCAGCAACCACAACAGCTCACATGCTCCTCATCTCAGGAGTCCTAACCGGAAGGATGCAATCCCCAGATATGCTTTGCAAAGATAGGGAGCACCAAAGAGCCGAGATGAGTTATATGTTGAACAGAATGGTGAAAGGTTTAGAGCTTGTTCAAATTACAACACCCTTCCTGGAAATGTTTCTACCACTTCTTCTAGGAACACTGGAGATACCAGTTCTGCTCACAACACACACCCCTTATGAGAATTCAGATTACCATGGACCTGCTCAGCCAACAACTGATCTCAACATCAAGTGAGTAGCAAGGAAACGAAAGCAAGTCTGCATTTCCTACTAGCAACTGTGGTACAAATGGTGCCTCTGCCCTACAGCTGGGGCCTAGGGAAGCACGTAGCATGCATTTCTTTAGTCAGCATCTCAGATACAGCCAAGAAAGGGAACCAGTGTTTGTAACTAATACCCTATCACACCAAGCCCTGATCTATCTCCATTTGCATCTGCTTAATGAATTGCTCCAAAAGACTTTCTGTGATTACATGCATTGAGAACTGAGTCATGAAGTCTGTTTTTTTGAGTGACATAGGAACACCCTGTATATCTATACAGACTCCTTTAGCTCCCCTGCTTTCCATCACTATTTCTGCAATGCCACCTGCAATCTCTGGAATGAATCTTGAGCAGCCTGTTCCCAAAATGCTTAGAAGACAGCAGCTATTTCTTGAGCTTCAATCTCCTATACTGCTGTCCCTGGTCCCTGGAGAGTTTCCTTTCACTGTTGTAATACAGTACCACAGTAAACAACTTAGCCTGCTAGTCACATAAAATCTGTCAATCCAATACCCCCTGAACACTGGGGCATCTAAAACTAATACAAGAGTCCAAAGCATGACTACAAAGCCTATCAATGTAGAGTGCAATGTGTCTGGAGTGGGGGTATGTGCACAGGGTTCCCATGTCAACTGTGGCACGGGGAGTAAAACCAATGAGAGATAAGAATACACATTACCACTAACCTCTTCTTTCCTCTTGTTTGGTTACAATGTTGTGTCTGTCACAGAAGGATTTAAACTCTTTTTACTTCAATGCCAATTTGAAGAAGTGCTGTTAAGATCACTGATGTGACCCAGGGAGTGCAGTCCTGCCTGCTGCATTAAGGGACTAAGGAGCTTTTTCCCATAGCAACTTCCCAAGTAACCAGGATTTATCACCCCCAACAACAACATAAACAATGAGGGTAACATTTCACCACTGCATAAACTGTCACAAGATTACTGCTTGCATGAAGAAAAGAGAATGAGGAAGAGCAGAAGAGTAAGCCCCAGAATGAGGAAGAGCAAAAGGAGAGTTAAAGAGTATCATATTTTTGCTGGCATGTTAAATGAGATGTTACTTTGCTTTTTTGTCTTCTAGACCTCACTGACCTAAATATTTCAAGCACTGGCTGCTTACGATTGATGCCCTTACCTGGTTGTGGACTGTGTTCAGCTGGTTGTTAAAAGTCATAGTCAAGTTGGTCGATGTACTTGGGGCTACATGGGTGATGAATGGTGTCTTGCTCTGGTTCACTGTGTCATACATATTCACCCGCCGCTTACAAATCTCCATGTTCTGGAAGCAGGACTTGACACTGTAAGAAAGAGACAGAAAATCAACTGACCAACCAACACAGGTTAACAGTTCCGCCCAGCGCCCTGCATTAGGTCTCCACATCAGGCTTGGCATCTTCTAGGCTCTTAAAAACCTCTGCTATTTTATACTGACTTACATAAACGCTTAACCAGCGAGAGTCAGACTAACCCTGTACTGAAGAGAGCTAAATGGGTATCAAGATGACAGTGGCTGCTCTGGCACTCCTGGGTGCCCCCATGGGTTCAAGCACTGCAGTGTAAGACAAAGAAAGAAAGCAAATTGGGTGCTCTTTGGGTGGCAGGGCAAGAAATACAAAGCAGCTGTTTTAAAAGAATGAAAGAGACTGAGAGCAAGAAGAACAGATACTGTCTCTTTCTTATGATTGAACCTCATGCTTTCTGCCTCAGTGCAAGCCTAAGGGTAGCTTTAAAAGTCTTCTGCAAGGAAGAATTTTACTGCTCTTGGTCACCGAGACCCCTGAAAAATCTTACTTGCTCCTTTTAAAAAGTTCACTGAGAGCTGAGTCCAGCTGGGCGGATAAGACATTGCCCCTGTCTGCCTAAACACTTCCTTAGATGCTTATCTTAAAGCACATTAGCTGTCCTCCAGCAGTCAATGGGATGATTCATATCACAAAAGGTTATGCCAAATCAGATTCATCAATGTCCTGAGGGAATCAGGTTCTGAGGTTATCTCAGTCTGCGAATTGCATCTCTGGGGGAAAGATTAGAGCTTCTTCCTCTACACAGACTTTCCCTTAAATGTTATTGATATAGCAATGGAAATTTTGAGAAGTGTAATATTTTGTATCCTCAGTAAAAGAGATGAAATACTCTGCATTGCTAGAGCACTCCAGGTGTATGGTACATGGAACTGCTGGTATTTCATTTTTATAATTGGGATCAGAAACATACAGAGGTTTAAGAGATAACAACACAGCAATCTTGTCCAAAAGTGTGTTTTCATAAAATCTCATTTTTTCCAAGGTGTAAAAACCAACACAGGTTTTCCACAATCCTTCCATAATTGTGGAAATAATAATTGTTCCTACAAATAAGACTTCAAAAGCGGAAATGCATTTATTTCCATTATTCCAACCCAGAAAACAGAAAACGAAGCAGTGAAAATCAGCTGTAGCTGTAAAAAAATCAGCTGTATGCATAATTTATTTTCTAACAATCTGTTAAGGAGTAGGGGAGGTAAACATATCCTCACGTATTTTTTAAGAAATAAAATGTCCCTTCAAAAGGAAGAAGCTTATATGATCCCTATTGGTCAGAAAGAGGATCTAAATCTTTTTATCCCTGTCTTATATCTTACTCACGTGGTCACCTTTCTTCTCTTACAGGTAACAGCTTGAAAAGTGGATCTGTGGCATAAAGACCCACAGACAAGGCAGGCTCAGGACACTGCATAGCTGCCCATTCATTTAAAAAACTATGAAATACCTCTAAGTCCTAGAACACTTAGAAAAATCTAACACTTATTATATAAACATAGAAGACTATAGGGTTGCATCTTCCCAATCTATTAAAGACTATAATCCTCTGTCCAATAAAGCCGAAAGCACTGGAAAGAGTATATGTCCTGTATATATACTGTGTGCTACCAAACAGTTTTATATAACAAGGTATAAGCTCTACTAAGGTAATACTGTGTTCTCTGTCTTTACTTGAAAAAAAGGGGAAAAACCAAAAGCCAGAGCCAGAGCAAATTGGACAGAAAGGCTGAGAAGTACCCAACAATATAACAGCCAGGCAGTTTAATATGTGAAATGGGGAGCTAAACTTCTGTTGCTGTTCGCTTGTTTTGCTTAATTAAGCAAACCAGCCCCTCTCAAGCATGCCACAGCAGAGATTCCTTCCAGAAGCTGCACCTTCCATATATTCTCACATTCTTTCCTGCCTGATTGACTTTCAGGAGAGATTACAACTCCTGCATCTCTCGAGGCTTTGAAGCTTCTATTCTCAAAGCCACAGGCAATCACAGACAAAATTTCCATCAACTTGCCATGCTGGCTACAGCTTGTTGCTCTCTTTACCAATCACAGCTTCCAACATGGAGGGGCTGTGCAGGGTTATGCACTCGGCTGCCACAGCATTTAGTATTCACAGACTTGCAGCTGAAATTTTGACTCAGGTAAAATTCTCAGTGCTGTTGGCCCCAGTGATATTTTCAGCCTTTCTGGGGCTTTGCCTGAGCAGCCACAAGTGAGCACTTCAAAAATGAAGATGCGATTATGGTCTGTTGCACTAGCGGAAAGATTTGTGATGGCAATGCGCTATGCCACAAATCTCTCCTATCTTACACATCAGCTCTTGCACAGTAACAAGGACTGGGGCAAATTAAGAGATTTTTGCATGTGATACTAACATTATTAGAAAATACTGTCATTTTTTAAATTTATTACTGTTTTTATATAAAACTTATTTTCTCTCTGTTTAACACAACAAGCTCCCATCTTGTTTTCATTACATTTATCACTTACTATCTATGTATAGATAACAATGCTCAAAGGAGTCTGTGCAGGGTAAGTCTAGGTCTACAAAGATTGTGTACCCACTACCTTACGGTAAGCAGCTGCTCTTATCTTGTGATAAATATTAACAAAAAGACAGCTACAGCTCCTTCACAGAGGGAACAGTACCTTAAATGAACTTGAACTACCACAGGTAAGAGCACACACACAGGCAGGAGAGGTGACACAGCAACCTGTTGCTCTGCAGTACCCACACAAACATACTCTATGGCTTTTTGAGGAGTCCTCTTTATTTTCATACTTGAGCTCCTCACAGTCTTTAAAGACCCATACACATGGCACCCAGTGAAGTACTGGGCTGTGCCAGGAACTGTTTCCTGATGAGTTGAAGGGACAGCCTGCAAAAGCACCTTGAGCTGCAAAGTGCTGTAGACAGGATATTCAAAGCTAGGTGTCCTGAAGGCTTTGGGAAGCTCCCACTACTTGTTTGCCTTCACTTACCCCTGAGAAGCTTAGCCTTACGTGAAGTGCCCAGGGGAAAAGAAAGCAATATGCCGGGTGCAGGTTTCCTGAGTTTTAGCTGCTGTGCTCTGTAACGCAGCCTTAGGAGAAGGTAGAGTCAGGCCTGACTCTTCATCACATCTCCACTGGGCAGTGGAGCTCATCTCTGTTCCACTCAAATGTGTCAGCTGAGGTCAGAGCGTGGCGTTTAATGCTACATAGGCAAGCAACAACAAAGCTGAGAACTGAGCTCCTTGTCCTGTTGCCTGTGCCTGTAAACCAGCCTACTACAGAAAAAGCTCTTCCTTCAAAAAACAAACAGCCCCAAACTGACCCCTGAAAGATGGGAAAGTTCAGGGAGAAAGGGTTGGCTCCCCGCTGCAGATAAGGTTGATTACTGCAGTAACGATCAAGACTATATTACTTTGAAATATACTGATACTTTCAGCACTAATTGCATAATTTCTGCTGCATTTTAATGCAAACATATGTAATTATTGAATATTTACATAATGAATGTAGCACTCTCTGCAGTGTTTTAAATGCCAATCACCTACAACACAATTCTCACAACCTTAAGAAGTGGCAATCCTCTTATTTTTCAACCAGAAAAAGACTAAAACCTAGGGGTTACGCATCTTAATAATGCCCCTCGGGTACATTTGTTCTCCAGCTCTCCTCTCCACCCCTCAATTCAAAGCCCAAGGGAAAAAAAAGCTACATACTGTGTGCTGTGCGGGAAATCGAGCAAGTGCGTCATGGTGACAAAGGGGTGGTTCAGAGTTTCAATGGGTGTTATTCTCTTATCTGCATCTATCGTCAACATTTTCTTTAACAGATCTATAAACTCCCGCCGGTCCGCCTTTTCCACCAACATATCACTTCCTTCCAAATCTGTTGTCATGTTCACCTAGAGGAGAGAGGACAAGGGTGAGGGCTACAGGGAAAGAGCAGATGGTCAGGTCTCCATCGAACTGTGTTTACTCCTTGTTGGAGCACATGCCCTGCAAGCCCTGCTGTCTGAAGGGGTAGTTGCTGAAGTCACACAGCAGACTCTGTGGTGGCTAGTCATCTGGCTTGTGCATGTCAGATCTCTAGACAGTCTGCTAAGTGTTCAGCTCACTTGGGTCAGTGGCTAATGAAACACTTAGTCACCCTCCAGTGAAGATGAACAGCTTCCATGTGGTAGCAGGCAAGCTCTGATAATCAGTGTATTTATCATATAAAGGACTGTGCTACCAGATCCTTAACAATGTGTTCTGTAAGCAAAAAAAATTGTATAAAATAAATAAAAATTATCAGTAGGTTTATCAGAAACATCCTATTCATGGATCAGGTGCCAGGAAAAAAACAGAATGGTATGTTATTTTATCCATTTATACAGCCTCCCGTGATCTCAGTCCTCCATTTTTGCATGTTAGCTTGTGAATGCTACAGTATCGAGACTTTGCTAGCACAAACTCCAGCTCTGTGCTAGCCTTGTGTGCCGGTGTTGTGACAATTTTGTGTACTAGTTTGTCTGTTAGCACAGATTCCAGTTGCAGGGGTGGTTATGCCGGAATTAACTTTCACAACCATATGGAATTGACACAGTGAATTAGTACTCCCTGTTCCCCCACCCAGCCATGTTGTTTTACAGAGAGCACACTCTCCTGCAGCATGGTGATTATTTCCAATGTCACTGTTTTACAAATGGAAATACTAAACACAGAAAACTGGCTTGCCAGTGGTCACACAGAGGAGCACTAAAGAGGCAAGAGAAAACACAGGATTGCAACACCCAGAGATGTGACTTTGCCATTTTCCAAGGATGTTTTTCTACAGCACATCATGCCCACATGCCCTCATGCACAGTTTTCCCTACAAAGCAACACAGAATGAGCTGATTTTGGTAGGTATAATCCTGGTATTTTTCAGGAGCTGTCATAGGAACAGGATACACAGAGAGATCATGTAGTTCCCCTTTGTCAGCATTGCCCCAGAGTGTGAGACAGTGCTGCTGGTTACTCACCAATGCTCTTACCTGTGCCATATCATCCAAACAGTTGAAAATATACTTTCTTGCTTCCTTCGACTTAATCCCTGTCTCTGCCTCATGATCATCTGGTGTCTGTTTAGAACAGGAGACAGGCATTGACCAGAACTGCCCTGCAATCAGCTGCGGGTTACACGCCACTTCCCACTTGTGCCTTAAACCTGCCCTCATCAGAGACCACTGTATTATCGCACTTGCCTCACCAGATAACATTTACACTATTTCTGCTATGGTTATATGAGAGCTTGTGTGTCACAAGGTGATTTATCCCTTCTTTGTCACTTCAGAGGATCCTCGCAATGGCAGTGAGAGTCTCAAAGGTCTTACATGCACCCCAGCATGATGCTCAGCATCCCACCCTTACAGCCAGAAGTCCAATGACCCTTCTCCTTGGGAAGTGAATGCAACCAGATACCTGGTACAAAAGACTCAGGGCTCACTTGCATTACTAGCAGTTTTGATTGTCAGAATTAAAATGCTCTCTTCCTCCCTCCCACAGTGAGTTAGATATTAGAGTGAAGTCTGCCCAGGGCATGTTTCATTTAAACTACACATCAATTCATTGACTACTTAGATGGAGATTTGCAGGTCAATTCCAGACTTAAATTTCCCACAAAGCAGCGCCAAGCAGGTGGGCTAAAGGCTGCAGACTCTGGGGGATGGCAGTTTTACCTGGGGCTATACCCACTCCAATGTCTGTGCTGCACTGCAAAAACCAGAGACCTAGGCTCTGGGGTGACTTAAACACTTCCTCACTTCCAGCCAACAGCTGCAAGGTAAAAGAAACAAGGGAATATCTTCCTACCTTCAGTCTCCACAAAGGATATGGTGAGTCTGTATCCCTGTTGAAAAACCTCGTAGTCTTTGTCCCTGCACTTAATAAATACTCTGCCGGTAAGCCCTGCGTCTGTGAAATATAGCGAATCTGTAAGAGAAGGATGAGAGGTCACTGTTCATCCTGTGAAGATCTCTGGAGATCTTCCCTGGAAGGAGGGCAGGAGGCATTTAAAACAATAGAACAAAGAAAGAAAGAGAAAAGGTAGCACATAGTTAGACTTCACACATACAAAAAATTCCTCCAAAACTCAGTACAAGGAATGAGAGGAAAAAGAAACCCCTGTATGTATAAGAAATCTTCCATTTACCACATACATCACTTGAAATTCACCTTTATGGTACATTCCCACAAAGCCTACGGATAAAGGGAGGAAAGTCCCCAGGTTTTACAGGTCAGAGAAGGAGACCCACACAGAGATTTCAATGGGGTGTTTCACTGCTTTGCACCTTTTTATGCCATGCTCTCCTCTCCAGGAGGTAACTTCAACAATTTGATATTTGTGCTCTAACTTTTGCTGGCTTTTCCCCCCCCCAGCTGAGTGCACAGACTTTCCTGGAGCACTCTGAAGTTAGAAATGGATTACTGACGTTGAACTTAGATGAAATATACACTCAAATGAACTGACACCCTCACAGTATACTTCATCTCTGACTTCATCTCTGATGACTTCGTTTGTTATCTGGGCTAATTCCTTGAGTGTGACCTCGCTGATGCTCACATAGCTAAGAGATGCTACACATGTGTTTCCAGGATTTTAGACTTTAGTTTATGTATTCAAAGGAGAAACAGTCTGTGACTACACAATTAGAGACCGATCTCACACATGCCTGGGGTGCCACACAAACCCTTAATTTTGACATCTCTTGATTTCTCTGTGTTTCACTCTGCAAAACTGCTGCAAACTCTGTAAGAATACTAAAAATAGTCATCAATGCTTGAAAATTCTAGGGAAGAATGGAAAGCATTTTTGAGAGAAGAGACAGAGGGATTAAAATAAACAACTAAAGGCATAAAAAGCAGCTGTGGTTTCAAAAGACTTCCAAAGCCCTCAGGACTCAGTTCACTGAGCGTGGCTTGCTTGCCTCTGCAGCTCCTTAGGATCATCAGAGTACATGCACCTGAGAAGCACCAGCATCAGCCCCTATCCCTTTCCCAGCTCCCCAGGAACCCTCACTTTCCTTCACCAGAGGCAGTTCACTGGACAGGTAGATATGGTGATTTCTTTTTCAGCTGTGTGTTTTATGAGTTTTGGGGTGCAGCAGAGAGGAGAAGTAAAACTTGCTTCATGCTTGGCATGTGATTTTCAAATGCTTGTTAAATTTTTCATCTACATCTGATCTCCTCTGGAGTCACTAATGGCCCTGCTCTTCATTGCAGATTATTTCCCCTGCCAAATTTCAACTTTAAAGCTCTGACTAAAAACATCCCAGTTACAAAAGGAGAGTCAAAGAAACACTTTCATATATGAAAACCTTATTACTCTGTTTATATTTTATTTTAAATTTTCTAGAAGAAAAAAGACCCTCTTCAGGCCACATTTGCAGACACCTAAGATCACCCTGAAGAAGACTATGGAAAAGAGTGCTCTGCAGCTCTGTCTCTAGCAGCTGCTGTGATATCAGTTTTAGGACTACAAAAGGAGCACAAAAACCTATAGGGAGAGAAGTATGACAGATTCTATTAAGAGGAAGCCTATACCACTGTGTGTGTTTTTCTTCTTGTCATTGCTTTTAATATGCACCCTCATAAAAGGGGTTATGAAACGTAGCAGAGTTCGTGCAGTTTCTTCTAACAAATAAACCTTTATTCAACACTTTGCTGTCACAGCAAAGAAAGGGTGCGTGCTCTGTTCAGTGAGGACAGACATGTACAGAGCTCTGAGTCAATGGCAATGTTGACTCTTGACTGAGATTTCACTTAGGTGGCCAGATCTTAAAAGCCAGCGTACCAAACAGCACACTGGTTATCTAGAATAAATACCCCAGCTGGATAATGAAAAGGTTGACTTGGAAGGGTAAGAAATGCATACTCCTCATTAGCAAAACAGAAAAAGCTGGCATATGTTCACTCCTGCAAGAGAAGGAAAGGACACCCCTGCACTTAACAACATCCAGAGCAGTATCTATACCCACCTGATCGTACTCCGATGCTCCCGGGTACAACGGCCAGCCCAAGAACAGCTCTGCAATGACACATCCCAATGACCACATATCGATTGCTTCACAAAACGGTAAACCGAGGATGATTTCAGGGGCTCTGCAAAGGAAGAGGTTAGAAAACATCAGCAACAGGAGCAGACCCACTCGGCTGGCATAGGTACGCCCATGCAGAGCACAACATTCATTAAGTTGCTTGCTGCCAACAAGTGTCATTGCAGCTATGGAGCTGAGGGGTGCACCAGCCACTGGCAAAGGGCTTGCTAACCTAGCATTAGCTGGTGAATATCCTTGCAGAAGAGCCCTCTGGTAGCACCTAGCCAGGAGATAGCCCTGTTTTTCACAGCAGTTTGCAAAGGAGAGAAGTACTCTTATTTTCATTCAGCAGGTAGGAAAATGAAGCACAAAACAAATGTGCATTCAAAGCCACCCAACTAAGGCCTCTGCTCGAGGGTCTTGGGACCAAGCTTGCTGTCTTGTAGAGGAACCGTGCGGACTCCTATGGTGAAGCCCAGTGGACTTTACAAACAGCCAGATATTAAACAATCATTACAGGACTGGTATAAAAGGATTACTTTTTAAACAAATGGATGTAACCATGAAACAGAGAAATAAGGTAATTAGATCTATTAGACCTAAGTCTTTTCCTCAGGAGGAAGTAGCCAAGAAACCTTCACTTGCCAGTCTATCCCAGGCACCTGATTATATTTCCTCTTCCCTTCCAGCCCAAACAGCCAAAATGTGGCAGCACTCTTGCTACGCATTTACTGCTGGCTTCAGAAGGTGCCCACTGAGGTGCGTCTGCTCAGTGAGTTTCAGCCTGAGCTCAGCTGAGGAAGGAGAGGACAAGGTAAAAGCTCTGCTTCAGCTCTCCAGAAGGATCCCTGGCTGGGATGTGGAGCAGATGTCCAAATAAGCAAAACCAGCTTCAGCTCAGACTTCCACAGGACCTTAGGGTGAAGCTCATTTCACCTTCCACTCTGGTGGAAGCTGTTGTCACATCTTAGCTAGGTGCTGTTGCAGACTGCACGGTCAATGAGGAGACACCCCCACACCCCCAAAGGGGATTTGTCCTGCTGCCTTGGGATGGTTTGAATCCTTCACCACTGGTGCCAAAAAGGCCTAGAAGATGACATGAGATGAGCTCCCTAAACTCCACTGGCCAAGGTGAGAGATCATGAATCGTGAACCAAATGCTTTGTGTTCCAAAAGCAACTTCCATGTGGAAGAATCAAAAGTATTTTACAAATACTGAAAACGTTACACAAAACCCACCTCTGCACACAAACACTTTTCCTTACTTTCCCTTTGTGGAAGCTCAGACTTCCACATGCTTCTAAGTGCCACAGTTGCTACTTTACAAAACGATCACCGAAAGCTTCTCTCCTGCTCTTCTTGCAGATCTTGCAACACTTCTAAAATCCCAGGTTCTGCAGTCAGGTGATGTTAAACAGAAATAAAACCTCACTTTCTCATGCTCACTTTCCCATTGCTAACTGTTAAGAAGAATGCACAGATGACAGATAAAAGAAAGAAACTTGCATTGCCTTAAAACTTTCATAATTTTAAAAATAGCCTTGGGATTTCTCAGGCCCTGATGCATATTTTGGGAATGCCTGGGGTTGACTATTGAGCAAATCAAGTGCCACCATCTAGAGCTGGAAATAGGACCCATGGTTCCCAGTTTCCCATCTGTCATCAGGATAAGATCTGACACTAGTGAGATCATACTAAGCATTACCAATTGCAATGGAAAATATTATGTTTTAATCACACCATTACACAGTCATGTGAAGACAAGTCTTTAGCCAAGAAACCATGCAAAATGGGTAAGTTTTTCCAAAGAAACAAGCTAAGGCCCTGTGGCAAGAATCCATGCCCCATCTTCAGTCTACAAACTTCCCCAATTTTGTACTGACTGGTAATAGTAAAAGCCCCAAACCATCTGTTTTCAAACCAGCAATGCAGAATGCAAAAATTACAGGAAATTCTGTGATTTTAAGGTTAGGATGCTTAGAGTCATTCTCTCAAAAAAACATGCCAGGAACTTCAGGCTACCATTAGCTCTTCTAGCTTCATTTGTGCTTGTTGTTCTCATATCCCCCTGTTCTTTAGCCTATTGTGACAAACTTTTTATTCTAAATCCAATCTCTCTTAGGAACAAGGGGTTAATTTTCCTCCTTTCCTCCCATTCCGTCATCCCTGCACACTACTCGACACCTAGACAAAATGCAGAGAGAAAAAGACAGCTATGGTGACCTGCATCTCATTACTATGTAAATCCTGCATTCAAAGCCATCTGCCTCTCGCTGTCTGCCTTCCACATTGTGAACGAAAATGTCCCTGGTCACTAACGAGAGCTCAGCCATGCATCGGCTGAACTTCAAATCCCTCCCACTAACTCAAGTGGAGAGAGCAGAGGGGTGGACTATCGATAGGATATTCCCAACGTGATTTTGTTTAGAAACCTCCCTGCTCATAAAAATCAACTGCACTGCTGCTACATGCAGCACACACCTCCTCCCTTCTCTCCCCACACTTACGCTGCCAGCACCTCCAGACCCCTGTAAGAAGGAATGACCTAGAATTCGAGGTTCCAAAATCTTCAATTTTTTGCTGTCCAGTGGATTTTTCTTAAAGCTCCAGCTCTGGACTGCAGCAGTGAGGAGAGAATTTCTTTTTTTTCACACACAAAAGAAGTTTTGCACCTCCACTGTTGGGAAGAAAAGCACAAAACCAGTGTCCATACCATTTAAACACATAAAATACAACTAAATGGGATGACATTCATTATATTAAACCAGACCTATCACTGTAGGACGGGAAGGTAGTGAGATAGTTTTATTTCATTTTACTTTTTTTGGAAGCTAAATCAAGCCTGTAAGTAAGTTGCCATCTTCACCCATTCATCCCCAAACAGATGACAATCTTGGAACATAGATGAGAACCCCTGTGAGAGAGAGGCCAGACCAAAGTGATATGGTGCTCTATGAACACCACAGCCAGCGTTCTGTGTCTTGCTCCCAGACTTCGTGTCATGACCGCAGTTCTTCCACAGAGAGGGAGTGGCCCTAAGACAAAAGGATCTTGTTAACTTAATTACGCAGTCCTTAAGACACCACAAGAATGGCAGGTACTGGACTCCACACAGGTCTCCACATTTTCAGCTAGTAGACACCTCCTGTTTGCCATGCAAGAGGGAGCTGGAGTCACCCCAGGAGGAGTCGGGGTCTGCCTGCCTGATGGAACTCTGCTAATGGCCAACACCGAGCGCTTTGGTGGAGGATGCTACAAGTTCTGTAATAAAACAACTAGTCAACTAATAAAATGCTTTCTGAACCTCTGTTGGGTGAAAATTCCAACGCATGCTCTTATGGATACATAGATCCTTCTGCATACAGACCTGTATCTAACATGTGGAACTCCTCTCTTAACATGAACACATCAATTTTTTAAGACAAGGTGAGATCCTGACTTCAATCACATGTTGTGGCACGGAGTTCCACAGGCAACCTTCTGCTTTCAATAGCATCTTGCCTCAGTTGTTTAAAGCCTGATTTTCCTTCATCAGGTTAGGTTTAAATGTGTCACCTCTCACTTCATGTTAACATGGACTGGCATAGAGGTGAAGATGGAAGTGCCTGCATCACCTCTCTTTTAGAACAAGCTATTTTTATATCCCTGCCCTGCTCCTCCTGGTTTGCAGCAGCTTTTGGCTTCTCAGTGTTTCAATCCACTTCGACCGCCTGGCCCTACAAGTCCTCTTCCTGACATGACTGCTTGGAGACAGGCTGAACAGCCTAGAAACAGTTAAACATGAGGATATTCCCCAGACTTATTTTACACTATTTGCAGAATGCTTTCGCGTTCCAGTCTTCCCCGAGCCTAATATTTTGTTTGCTTTTGGAGTGACACGAGGCTTTTCAGCAGATGTTTTATCTGGGAGATCCTCTGAGACACACAGTCCTTTCTCCAGAGGAGCTGCAGTTAATTTAGGACATAGAATTATGTAGAAATAGTTTAGTTTTCCTCTTCCAATGTTAACTGCCTTTCAGTACTGCGCTGATCCGGCATAATGTTGTCTATAATCTAGATCAGGTCACTTAAATGTTCCTCACTCTTTTCTGCAGACTAATCTAAGCAAGCCTGTGGTATCTGTACACTTAAGCACTTTGTTGTTGGTCCACCACTTTCTACAGATAATTAATACATTAAATAACTCTGGTTCTAAAACATGCATGTAAGTCCACTCCATAACTGACCCTTTTATGCCTAAAAGCACTCAGATTTAGCTCAGCAATACGAATGGTATAATTCTCTTTTCCAAAGGGAAAGAAAACATTTCCACATTCTAGCCAGCTCTTACGTGGGATTTCTCCATCCTGTAGCTGGTAACGCTATGTAACAGGGGAAAATGCCTTATTACAGTGTACATGTCAGAATATTGCCATTATAAATCAGAAGGACATTTCACATGGCAGCTGGTCCTCCTGGACCAGCACTGAGGTCTTCAGCAGACCGCTCCATGGCTGCATAGAGAAGTGTTTTCTGTACTGATAATGCTGCTCGTTTTAACACAGACTCACCAAACCTTTTGATTCTGGTAAGGATCCTGTCTGAAACTATGCAAAGGCAGCCCACTGCCAGATAACTTGGTATGTGCAGAAACATCCCTCTTTACTGCTCTCTGCCAGTTTTTCAGCTGTGTGTCCGCAACACCCTCAGCACAGTAATTCCAGTCTCCATTATGAGACAAAGGGAAAACAGAAACCTTCATCTTTCTGTCCTTCCTCTTCTGCAAGCTTTCTTCAGTATCTCCCAAAGAAAGACACTCCCCTTCTGCATGTGCAGGCACAGCCTGGTCCATAGCTTACACAAATCTCATCAGCATACATCAAAGATTTAGACCACATGCCACCAGCTTGGGATAGACTGAAGGGCCCTGCTAAGAGCCTACATCTCCAAGGGAAAAGTCGTAGCCCATTCCCACATCTCCTACCCCCTTTTCCAGATCAAATTACTCCCCTGGCCAGCAAAGGGTGACCTGTTCCTGGGCTCAGCACTGGGTCCAGCAAGTCTCCCATCACCATGGAGCCATGCTTGAATATGCCTGTGTATACCAGAGAGCTGCTCGTGCTGGATCCTGGGGACCTAGGGCGCAAGGGGCCCCATGCTGGTAGCACCCGCAGGTACCCAGAGGCAGAAGTGCCATTTCATCTTGTGCTTGCACCTCAACATATGATCCCGTCCTGCTTTCAGGCCTGCTGCCTCTGGCAGAGTATTTACTTCAGCAACCCTGCTTTGTGGCGGGGTAATTTCATTGTCTGGTGTTTCTGTCAGGAAAATTAATTACCAGTCTAGCTCACTGGCTTTTTCACCCACACATCACAGGACATTAAAAACAAATGCCAAAAAAAATCATTTCTGCAGACTTGGATTTGGAGAGCTGGGTTCTTTCTGAATTTTAAAACACCCCTGCAAGCTGCCCTCCTCAGGGATAATTTACCACCTCTGGTAGGGGCGCGTGGCTAAGCATGATTGTCTCAGCAGAGACCTTCATGGACAAGTATACATATCAGACCAAAATATAACTCAAAACTTGATACTCATTGGCACCTTGAGCACAGAGTGTGCCTGCTTCTTGCCTTCGGGGTGACACTTCTAGAAGAAGGTTGTGGGCAGCTGCAGACAGACCTACAGTGATGCTGTCTGCTGAACTGATACACACAGCTCCTGTCTCCTTCTACCTGCTAGTCTCACCTGACAAAGCCTGAACTTCAAGAAGCAGCAGCTGTCACATCTCCATCCAGAAATCCCTGGGCTCTAGAGGCAGAGAAGCAGGAGCCCAACTCCTTGGGGTGAGAAGGCATGCACTGACCAGCTGCATGCCCAGGGCTTGACCATTCTCAGTGCTTCTGCTCTCCCACACACCAAGATACCTTCTGTGAGGAGGAGGAACTGCATTCTTCACCTGCCTTACACAGCTTTTTTGTGCAAGTGATGGGACTCCATCCTTCTCCCAGCTGAACCCTTTCTTTGGCATCTTTATGGGACCCTTTCTCATGCCTGCTCATTTGACGCTTTCGTATACTGTGAAAGTATCCAATTTTTACTACCATATACTGTAGCATTCACAGTACCCTTAGTGCTTAGTTAACGGAGAGGAGAGCATACAGCACCATTTTTTGTCCCTCTGCACCTCTCAGACCCCAAGTAATTTCTTAAGTGCAGGGCTGCAAAAGGAGACAGGCTCATATTCTGGGAGTAAAAGGTCATAGTTGCTATTCCCCTCACACCTCCACCTCTCCACCTTCACAGACACCTGGAAGGGATGCAGACAGCTAATACAGATGACGTCCAGACTCAAGGTCTTCCTACGCTCTGTGGGCAGTAGCAGACTTCCACCTGTGAAGAAGCCAGCCATCAGGGCCAGAGCTTAATACCTACAGGAACCAACAGCTCCTGACGGCTTGCTCAGCCCATGTCCCCTGCAGTGGGCAGGAGAGCACCTCCAGACCTCAGGGCAGATGTAGATTAGATATGAGGAAGAAATTCTTCCCTGTGAGGGTGCTGAGGCCCTGGCACAGGTTGCCCAGAGAAGCTGTGGCTGCCCCATCNNNNGGCAGTGTTCAAGGCCAGGTTGGACAGGGCTTGGAACAACCTGGTCTAGTGGAAGGTGTCCCTGCCCATGGCAGGGGTTGGAACTGGATGAGCTTTATGGTCCCTTCCAACTCTAATCATTCTATCATGCATTCCTCCTGCACCCCTGTGCACTGGCATTTGACTGGATCCTCAGACGAAGTCCATACAGAATTGGTACAAGTGCAGACTACTCACTTGGGCCTCAAAGACCGCCATGATCTCTGGACCACCGGGAAGCACCAATCCAACAGAATCACAGCAAAGGACAGTTCTGGGAGTCAGGACTCCTCCCAGAACGTGCAAGCACACCATGCCTTCCGGTTTCCAGCATGAAGTTCAAAGCCTGGAGAGTTTAGTCAACAGAGATATTCATGAGAGAGGGAAAGGGCCACTAAGGAACACCACCCAACCTATCAGAGAACACAGTTTAGCCACAAAGATGCTTTGGTTTGAGTTGTAAGGAAGAACAGTGCCTTTAAAGGGCCTATTCACAAGCTCCTATCTCACAGAGCAAACAACTACACCTATGTTCTGGAAAAGGCAGTGAGGGCAGCCAGAGCCATTTCCAGGGCTGCCAGCCCACCAGCACAGCCACCGCTAGAGGGTAGCTCCAACACTGCATCACTCACATTGCCCTCACCCATCCCTCAAGATTAGTTTGCAACACATCAAAAAATACCTGTATCAGCTCAGAGGACTGGAAGCTGGATCCACTCAGCCTTCAGTGATGGTTTATGTTACACGACATAAATATAAACTGGAGGCTGGTAACAAGTGAGGTACTGCAGGGGTTTATCCCAGGACCGGTTTGTTTAACATCTTTATCACTGACCTAGGGGAGGAGGCAGAGTGCACTCTCATCCAGTTTATGGGTGATGCCAAACTGGAGAGACCCGGCAATGTGCTTGAGAGAAGGGCTGCCACTCAGAGGGCCCCGGACAGGCAGGGGGCATGGGCTAACAGGGACCGTCTGAAATGCAGCCAGGACAAAGGCTGAGTCCTGCCCCTGGAATGGATGAGCCCTGGTGACAATACATGTGGGACCGCTCTGTAGGAAAGGCCGTGAGTACCATGACTTGAGGGACAGTGGGCTGATAAGAGGACCCTGGTAGCAGCTGGACCAGCATCCCTGGGAGAAGGGCCAGCAGACCAAGGAATGTGATGACCTACCTACAGCCACACTTGTGAGACCACATCTGGCTACCATGGCTCAGCGTGGGGATCCCAGTGCATGGGTGAACTGAAGCAACCTCAGTGCGGGGAAGGACAGCCATGGCAGAATCCGACAGCAGCCTGCTACCTTCTCCACTGCCCCATGGAGAAGATGGTGCCAGGCTCCTTGTTCAGGTAGGCGGCAGGAGGTGGAGATGACAAACTGAAACCGGGGAGGCTCCCACTGGGGACAGGGAAAACACCTCCACTGTGCTGATAATGGAACCACCAGCACAGGCTGCCCTGAGAGCTGCGTAGTTGCTATCCTTGAAGGCTTTTGAGCCCAGGCAAGGCAAAGGCCTGATCTTCATCTCATGACTGACCCCACCGTGACCAGCAGGTTGGGCTAGATGACTTTCCAAGAGA
>JBCJKH010059538.1:0-11509 GCA_039877255.1 Loriculus beryllinus | reverse complement strand
CAGAGGGTGACAGTCACGTGGAGCGCAGCAAGCGTGAGCAGCAGCCTGCAAAGCCAAGGGCAGAGCAACGTGAGCTCTTCCAGAACACATTCCGGCTCGAGGGGCTGAGGGGGCACAGGTGAGGATGCTGGTGGGAGCTGCCCACGGGTACTGGCTCCACGTTTGGTTGCCTCAAGTACATCCAGAGCCGCAAGGCCCCTCTGGAGCAGGAGCAGCTGGGTCCCACAGCCACGGGGCACCCGTGGGTTGGGACAGGCACTTCGGCATCCTCCTCAGCACAGAGGGGCCATCTCGCCTCCTGTCACCATGGAGAAGTGCCCTGTGCCAGAAATTACAACTAAAGGTAAGCAATGAGAGGTGAGAAAGAGGAACAAGATCAGACCTGCATCGCCACTGCTTATTCTCCTGCCCAACCTCAAGCCTGCTCCGCTACAAGGAGTCACCCTATCTACAGTGACAGGCACACGCAGTGGGGAGGATACGGCCCGCACTCACCTTCAGGCTTTTTCTGCTTCCTAAGCCTCCCCGGATAAACCCCAAACCGCTTTGCAGAGGAGGGAGATGCCACAACCAGCAGCCCCTCTGCAGAAACCACTGCTGAGAAAGGCTTCAGCTACCCTGTACAGCGACCAGCTGAACCCCAGCTCATGCCTGGCCACCCCTGCTCACGGAGCTGAATCACGGCAGGACCAGGCACACGGACACTTTTTTCCTATGCCGCTGCTATTCCTGGCAGCACGAGGGCAGGGAGGCAGCTGCCCTCGAGGTCTTGCACAAGCCTGGCCATCACCAGGCTATTCCTGACCTCCATCACTCACCCTGCCTGCGACGGGACACCACCAAGCACCACTCCACCCAAGGGCAGCACCGAGCAGAGGTGCTCCCTGCCCACCAAGCCCACACACACCACAAACCGAGCATTTATTATACCATGCTTTTAATACAAACTTAAAAAAATCTGGAACAATAGAAACTGTACAGATTTGATCAACCTTTTTTTTTTTTTTTTGTTTTTTTTTTTCTGTTTTGTTGTTTTTAACTAAATCTCTAGACACACCAATGTCCCCTTCCAAAATATTGCACAACATTCTGAATACAAAACTCTGATTGTATTCCTCCTTCTAAAGAAAAGAATAAAAATAAAACAAAGAGAAAAATAAAACCCAAAAGACAGCAACCCCCTGGGTGCCCCCTCACAGCAGCCCCCTTCGGGGAACAGAACCCCAAAAGCAGAGCACACACAGAAACCCTCTGCTCAGACACAGACAAGACTTCTGGCCTCTTCCACTCCTCCTCTCCCACAAGGCAACTGCGGATTCACTCCTCGGAGAGGGGCGGGAGGGAGAGGAGGGAGGCTGCGGGAGGGGGGGGAGAAAGGAATCGTCACCACTTTTTTTTTTTAAAGTTTTTTTCCTGAAAAAATATTTTTTTTTTCTCTCCTCTTTTTAAGAAAAAATCTTGAAAAGAAAAAAATTACAGTTTTTCTTTTTTCTTACGTTAGAAATATACATATATTATATATCCCTCTGACATTTTACAAATGTAGCAAATTATTCAATACAAACAGACAGCAACAAAAAAAAAAACCACAAACCCATAAAAAATAAAAATTAAAAAAAAAAGAAAAAAAATTTTTTTCCTCTCTTCTCTTCCTAAGAAACCAGGGAAATTAGTGCAGGTTTTTAAAAAATAAACTCGAAGCTGAACGCCTACATCCAAGACTAGAAAAGACCCGAAAAGGCCGTTAAGTTTCCATCGCTGCCTGACGCTGAAGGAACACTTCTGAAGCACGCTTTTCTCCTTTTAAGATACAAAGAGGTTGGTCCCTCCTCTTCTTCCTCCTTCCACTCACTGACACCACTCTGTTTTTAAGCAGGTAGAATACGTGTGGCAGGGCAAAGCGGCATCAAAGCTTCACACACACATAAGCAGGTGGACAGAGCTGGGGGGGGGAGCGGGGAGTTATCCCAACCTTTCCCTCCTCCTTTCCTTTCTCCTCCTGTGCTGGAGAAGAGTGCGCTGTCTGGATGCGGGGACAGTGGGAGCAGGATGGGGTAGCAGTGGTGATGTCCATCAGTGGAGGGGGGGGGGGTGTCAAAAAACACAAGGAAACAAAAGGGAAACCCATCTGCTCGGCCATTCCTCAGCAACGTGTCCTGGTGTGGAAGCCCTCAGAGGCTGGTTTTGGGGAAGCCACCCTCCCTGCCCACCCATGTGTTGGTCATAGCTCCATGGCAAGCGGCCTGCTTGGGAAGAGAGGCAGGGACCGTGCTGCCCCCAGTACCCAGCGAGGCACAGGGTGCTGGGAACTGTCCCTGCAGAGCTCTGGGCAGTGGAAGACTCCCTGGCAGCATTAACTACAAGAGCACTGGAGCGCCTTTGTCTCAGCTCAAGGGGAGGGAGAAGCCTGGGTTCAAGGCCACCTCCCCTGAAACAGGGATGTCTTGAAAGAGCACACGGGTTTGACAAACACAGGAGAAGTGGGCCTCAGTGCGTGCTCCAGAGACATCACTGAAAGAAAACCAAACCTCAAGTTTGGGAGGCAGGAAAAAAAAAAAAAAAAAAAGCAGCTTATTTGTCTTTTAAAGTGAGAACTTCAAAAACTGCAGTCTCATCATCTCCATCTCTCTCCTCTCTGCACACTTCCATACTCCCACAGCAGCCTCCAAGGCGGCCTTCTTCCCACCTAGAGAGCCTCCACCCCGCTGGCAAAAGCAGCAGCCCTCTTTTGGCTTCCTGTGAAGTTGGCTTTTGGAGTCCCTGACACAGACACAACCTAGCTGTAAAGCCACTGTGGCTCAACTGCAGCACATCACCCTGGGGAAAGCTGCAGGAGCCTTCCTGGATCCCGGCCCTGTGGCAGGGAGGCACCGTACATTGACCCAGCAGGATGACTGCTCACCTTCGAAGCGCCTGGCTCCACGCTGCTCTAAGCCTGCTGCCATCTGCACTGACGTGATCTGGCTGCAATGATGAGTTTGGGCTAGGTGCTAGATCAGCTGCCTCTTCCCACTTCTCCAGAGGAGGAGGGGAGGGGATCTAGGCAGGTGGGTATCTCACTGAAAGCATAAACCCTTATGCCACCACTCAAGAGAGCAGCTTCGACAACACAGCCCTTCTTCCTCCTCTAAAGTTGTGCTGCCTTGCTAAGGAAAAAGGAAGGAATCCCCTCTTTGAGGCAAGATGATGAATTCACAGCAGGGAATGAAAACTCAGACCCAGCCCAGACTGCCTGGCAAGCCCTGGGGTGCACAGCAAGGCCCCCTCACTCAGAAGGGGACAGTAACAGCCACTCAGTTCAAGGCTATCCTCCTGCAGCTGCAGCTTCAAGTGCAGGTGAGGAAGGGAGCAGGAAGAAGCCATTTCACAGTAACTCTCTGCCCTCCCTGCTACGTGCTGGGAGGTGGTCAAGGAGAAGAGTTAGTGCTTTGCAGCACACAGAGCAGCTGACACCAGCCTGGGCTGAGCAACAAACAGCACAATGGTCTACGCCCATGGGCACAGTAGATGCGCTCCAGTCTACACGCAGACCTGTAACAGAACAAGCAAGCTCACCCACCCATTTCTGGCTAGCACGCAACAGGAGCTTGTGTATCTCCACTGACTCATCCTCTCCCTGTCCCTCCTCCAGCCTCCAGCGAGGTGGTACAAGGAAGACATCCCTACACCCAGGTGGAAGGACCCTGTGTCCAGCGCTGGGGTGCAGGGAATCAGCAGTATCGTGACCTATGGTTGCACCAGTCCTGGGCTGGGGGAAGGGGAAACATGAACCAAAAAAATCCCAAGGCTCATTTAAGGAGTAAAAAAGTGAGTAGGAAAAAAGCATAGGGACTGAGTTAAAAAACAAGTCAGTGCTTCAGGAGCGTTGCCAGCACAGCGCAACAACACGGGGCTCTCTCTTTTCCCAAGAAGCTATATTTATAAGATTTGAATATTTTCTGTATATTTCTAGTTTTCTTTTTCTCTCCCTCTTGTTTGTTTTGTTCTCGTTTCTCCCCCCTCCCTCCCTGCCCCAAAATACTCTCTTTCCCTGTGTTCAGTTGGCCAAGACGACAGGCTGGAATGACTGGCTGGGATACTGCATGGCATTCAGGTTGTAGCTGAGTCCTTCCACAAAGGGAGACTTCTCCAAGAAGAGGCTGTTGGTGCTGCCACCGAAGACCTGAGCCATATCAAAGGTACCACCCGTGCCAGTGTTGAACTGCGATGCCGGCGGGATGCTGCTGGCCTGGCTCTCACTGGCAACGCCATCGAAGAAGAGGCTGCTGGCTGCCGGTGACCCACCGCTGTACACGAACTCCTTGGCGTTGGGGGAGAGCTGTGACTGTGGGGCTTGGCTCCCGGCGCTGCCGACGAAGTTTAGAGAGTGCATAGACAGGGAGAGGCCCTTGTGCTTCAGCAGGTTGGTGGTGGGAGACCTGACCATCCTCGGCTGCTGCCCAGCGCCTGCTCCGCCACCCCCTCCTCCGGCTCCTCCGCCCTTCTTCATCTTGGTGGAGCCGAACTTTGTGGCAGCAAAGGTGGCAGTGGTGAAAGTGATGGGCTGGGCAGAGCGAGGGATGAAGGTGGGGCTCGGCGACTGGCCAAAGGAGGGGGACGGAGAGTTGGACAGAGAGTTGTCCTGGCTGCCGATGGGGACAAATACCTGGGCGTCGGGGTTGAAGCTGCTCTTGATTTCCTTGTCCAGCTCCATGGCGCTGCAGCCCTCACTGTCATCCAGGTAAAGGACCTTAACAGAGCCCTTCTCACCTATCTGGTAGGAAACTTCAAAAGGATCGATCCAGACGCTCAGCTCTTCTGGCACGTTGGCACGTACATCCTCCACAGCCAGCCCACTCCGCTTGGCTGCCAGCTCCACCACCGGATCCACTGTCTCCCCAATATGAATGCAGCGATAGCCAGATCCTTTCAGAGGCTTCTCTGGGTACCAGTGACCCTCATATTTCTTCTTCAGCAGGCGCTCTAGCTCCTCACCAAACAGGTCTGCCCGCCTCCGAGGAAGCTTGTTGTACAGGTATGAGATGATGAAGTTAAGAGCAACTTTGATCTCCAGATGCATACTCCCTTCGCAGCCAGCAAGTCAGGGCAGTGTATTAAAAGAGACAAAGTGACACACACATAGACAAGATGTGGCTCCAAACAGACCTAGGGAAAGAGAGAAAAGGATAGATGAAGATGGCAGAACACAACAACTCGTCACCTGTCGAGATGAACAGCTGCACTTTGTCATTAACAAAAGCAGAATGAGCAGTTCACACACGCACTGAAGAGCAGTGACGCTCTCCAGGAGATGCACTCCAAATCTACTGGCCCTCCAAACAGAGAGATGCTGCTAAGGAGGAGTCTCCCTGCTCTACAGGAGAAATAAGGGTGTAGCTACACAGGTACACACATCATACTCACCTCACTGCCACATCCCACTGCTGAAACCCAGCAGGCCAACTGCCTGCCCTGGCAGAGCTATTTCAGCACATCTAACACATCTCTCCCTGCCCTGGCACCCAGCTGCTTCCAGCACA
This sequence comes from Loriculus beryllinus, assembly GCA_039877255.1. Taxonomy (NCBI): domain Eukaryota; kingdom Metazoa; phylum Chordata; class Aves; order Psittaciformes; family Psittacidae; genus Loriculus; species Loriculus beryllinus. The sequence continues at coordinate 5,990 of JBCJKH010059538.1, read as the reverse complement.
GCTCCCCTGCACCCAGCCTCTCTGGAACACAAGCACACAACCCCAGCAACCTTGTGACTTGCTCAGTGGTTTGTGCAGAGACTCCCACTTGCGCTCAGGCCAGCAGAACCAGCCTCTCCTCCCGGAGGCTGGGTGGTCATGCTGGGTGCTGGCACAGAAGGGATGAGAAGGAGCGAGGGAGGGTGCTGAGGCACCAGCTGCCAGCCCATGTTTACTATCCCCTTGACTGGCAGGCAAAGATCTTATGAAGCATACCCAGTGTAGGCTCTCTGCCTAGATACAAGCCTAAAATCCCAATTTAATTCAGTTGCGGGGGGGAAAGAGTGGGACAGGAAACGTGCATGGGGTCACAAAATACGCATACCAACTGCCTGGCTGACACCGTTCACATCGCTTATCCCTGCGCAGAGGGAAGCTAAGCTCTGCCAGGATCAGGTACCTACTTAATAAAAATTGAAATTGCTTGCCAAAGACTGAAGTAATCCTCCTTCCCTCCTCGTGAGGAAGTCTCTGACATGGAGAGAGCCCACAAAAGCCCAGTGCAAAACCACAACACTCAACTCTCCCATTATACACAGATTTGCAAACAACGCCTGCCTGGGTACAAAATAAAAGCCCCGGGTAGGTCAGCACCACGTGCTGTCACCCATCCCAAGAAAACAAATCCCACAGATATTTTAAGAGGAAGCACACTTCCAGCAGCCTCCACGCCTTTCCAGAGGGAAGCAGAATATCCAGTTTTTAATTGGCAGCTTAGTCAGAGGCCGCTCTGTCTCTTCAGCTGCCCTCACCTTGCTCAGACAGACACGTCGTATTCAACCATCTTCCTAAAATGGGCTTTGGGGAAGCCTCAAGCTCTCAAGCCAATGTTTACGCCATGTGCCAATTATTTGGGGGTGGGGATGGAGTACAAACATACAGTGTCAGCACTCCCCGGAGAAGCCGGGAATCCCAGCAGCTCAACAAGGTATTCACGCTGGCCTAAGTCAGGAGCAAGAACAAACTGACCAAACTCGTTTGCTTGGTCTAGTTTAGTGGACAAGAAGCATTCAATGGATTTGAAAACAACCTTCAAGTATTTTGAGGCTTTACTACAAAAAACAAGGGGTGTGGATTCTGTGCTTCTTCTGTACTAGTCTGAGGTCAGAGAGGTTTGGCGTCAGGATGATGGTGACCAGAAACAGACACCGCACCTCAAGTCTGCCAGCAAGGAGGTCAGTTCTGCAAGGAATCCCCTCTGGGTTTGACTCAGCAACATGAAAAAACACAGGAATAAAGGGATGAAAAAGACGCAAAAGCAGTCTTGCCTTTAAAACCTGCTTTAAGCAATTACTGTAGTGTGTCAACTTTCGGTAGGTTACTGAAACCTGACCGAGTTCTACTAAGAACAGATGCACACCAAAGAAATAAGCAACCGGAGTGTTTCAGAGAACAGCAAGGAGAAGCCATTTTCAGAAGACTCTCAGAGCAGAGACAGAGCCTTTTCCAGAGAAAACAGCACAAAGCAAACCCCCAGCAGAGCACATGTAAATGTTATAACAAGAGCTTATACAGCCCAAACTACCTCAAGAGGGGATTACATGGAGCCTTCTCAACCCTTTGGCTTTGAGGCATCCAAGGGAGAGGACACTTTGGAATCTCAGCAAAGTAAGCAGGAAGAGAACAGCCAGTTTGTAAAGCTTGTAATCTCACGAGCTAAATTCTAATCCACATCCAAAAATCTATTAAGAAATCAGAAATTACAGATTGGGAAAGGAGCAAAGGCCGAAATTTACTACCACGCCGCTTGCAACATGAATGCCTCAATATACTCTGAGGCATTCATGTTGCCCACATCCCCATCAATGCTCTTCAGAAGACAGCGAGGAGACACAATTATAAATCACTGCCTCCCTTTTCTCTTCTCTTTAAGAGGTACTCCCCCTTCCTAAAAGGGGAATACTCTGTACTTTGACTATGAAAACCATGAGTTGATTAGCCTAATAATACCAACAGCTGCCAAGGTAGCTGCATATAGCTGATACTCGCAGCAGAAGGCTTGAAGATTCAGAGATTCCAGTGACTCTTCTGGTTGCTGACAGTCAGATGTGCTCCACCAGGCCCCCCACAATCTCTTGCTACTGCACTAAAACGCGATAACATAGTAATAAAATAATTAAAACTAGACGATGCTGCATGGCTCCAAGACACGAAACGACTCAACATCAATTGCAGAAGGTAATGTGACAAGTCTCCCATAAGGAGAGGCTTGCCCATGCTGCCAGCATTGCCAAAGCAAAGGCTGACGGTGCCACGGGCAAAACACCGAGGCACAGGCAGGGAACAAAGGGCCGCTCCTCTGCTCTGCACAGGGAACACGCTCGGAGCCCCTGTTTTTCAACACACCGACGTGCTGGAGGCCAGAGGCCCGATGACCACTTGCATCAGAGGACAACAAACACGGGTACCATGCCCTCTCCTACTCCCTACGCAAACACGGCAGGTGACCTTGCGACTATCCCTACAAGCTCCCGAGCACGCCTGGCCCTCGGGAACCGGCTCCTGCCGCCGCCTCACCCCACCGGCCCTGCTCTCCAGTGACTGTACAAGGCGGCTGCCACCACGACCTGTGCTCCCACAGCCAGCCGGCCGGAACAAGGGACCCCTTCCCAACCTCGCCCTCAGTGCCCCTCGTCCCCCATACACCCTCTCGGGCGGCAGAGGGGTCCCCACACTCGAGCCGATCGGCCCGCAGCCGGCCGAGCCCTGCCCAGCAGAGCGGCCATTCCCGGTGACCCGGCCGGACAATGCTCATCCCCTTCCCCACCAATCACCCCCCCGCGGTGCACGCTGGGACTCGTAGTCCTCGCCCCCCCTCCCCTCCCCGCGACCTACTTCTCTCCGGACTACAGCTCCCGTGTTGCCCCGCGGCCAGCTCGGCCCGGCGCTCCGCTCGTCGGGGCAGCACACAAAATTTTCCACGGCACATGCGCGCTGGCGGCCGGCCCTGGCGCTGCCCACGGCGGGGAACACGCCCCGTGGCCCGGCACCGCGGGGCAGCCGCCCCCTCTTCCCTTTCCCTCCCTCTCGGCAGGGATAGGGATGGGATGGGATGGGGGGGGGGGAGGCGCGTTCCCGCCCCACGGCTGCGGGACAGAGACCGGGAGGCCACAAGCCCCGCGTCCCCCCCACCCGGGTGTGCGTCCCCGTCCCCCCGGTGGGTCGCAAGCACGGTCCCTCAAAGAGCCCTTCGACGGAATGAGGAATACCTCCCTCCCGGAGGGCGAGCGCCTGTCCCCACACACCCGGCGGGGCACCACTGCGGCCCCCGAGGCCGGTGGGACCAGGGGGTGCAGCCCAGCCCAGCCCCACCAGCGTCTTTGTTGTCTCTGGGCTTCCCCCTCACCATCTCCCCCAGAAGAGCCCGCGGGGGCTGGGCCCGCCATGCGGGAAGGGAAGACACCCCGGCGACATTCCGCTTTACCCCGGCAGCCCAGGGTGTCCGCCGCCGCCCTCGGGCCCAGCCTGTCCTTCTCGGTGCTAAGTCGCCCGCCCCGTCCGCTCATCAGACAGAACAAAATGGTGAACTAGGGCATCGCGAAGCGCCGCCGACCCGATGACTTTCACCCCCCCACCCACCCTTGAAGCCACATTAATCCCCACAAGGGACCGGCAACAGCACGGTCGCTCCACGGCCGGATAAATTACACCCACCCTCAATGCCAGGCTCATCGCCCCCTCAGACGGAGCCCACAAAGAGGATTAAGGGCCAGGGGAGACCCGTCCCGAGAAGGGGGTGGGGAGAGAGGGAAGGAAGCACCGCCGGCCCCACTTACTTCGTCCTCGGCTCCAGGGCCGGCGGCTGTCGGGGCCGTGGGCGCTGCCGGCGGAGCCCGAGCGGTGTGTGCGGGTCTGCGCCCCGTCCCGTCCCGTCCCCTCCCTCGCCTTCTCCCCAGCGGTACGGTTCCTCCGCGGGGCGGGACCGGGGGCTGCGGTGGGGCCGGCGGTAATGCGGAACGCCCGGGGTGGGGTGCGGGTACCGGTGTCACCGCCTCTCCTTGTCTATCGCCCCTCCTGCCGCCGGCCAGCAGCCGCCCGCACCCTAACCTCAAGTGAGCCAACTCACGGCAAACTTTCACCCTTAGCAACCCCGCGCAGGGATCCGCGCTCCCGCCCAGCGTGATGCGGCCGCGGAGGGCGGGACGGGACTACTTCCCCCTCCCCTCGCCGCGCACAGAGCCCCGGGGACGGGATAGGGACGGGGAGGGGGGTGCGTACCCCTGTTGGTTCAGCGGGAAGGAAGGAGCAGGGGCTTTAATGGGGATGAGGGTTGACCTCAGGACTTCCCCAAGCGGCCTGGCCTGAGGCGGTGGAGGCTAGGGGGACACGGCGAGGTGATGGAGCGGGAGTGGGGAGGGAAGGGACCGGCCCGCGTTTTCCTCGGGTGCTTGGCAGCGAGGTCGGACACACTGGTGCTGACAGACCGCTCTGGTGAGGGGGGACCCTGAGGAAGTGGGGGTCCCCAAGGGACAAACTCGCTCGCTGGACAGCTCTAGCCAAGAGTTCAAGCACTCCTGCGCTGGAACCTGTGCAGGCGGTAGAGCGCCGAGACGAGGAGAACCGGCAACTCCAGCTCCTTTCCCCACGGCCGCCTCCTCGGGACCCCCGGCCCCGTGACACGGCGGGAGGGAAGGTGCTGCCGGCCCATCTCCTCAGGGGACAACGGGGCAATGCGCAGCAGAGGCCGCCCAAGTCACCGCAGGGAGGGCAGCAGCAGGCACAGCGGCCCCCCCACGGCCCCGCGCACTACTTGTCACCGCACACCCGTGCGCTTCCGCCTTCAGCGGAGGAGGGCCGGCCCGGCGGCAGCGGAGCCGGGGGACCCGCGAGGTGCGCGAGCGGCGGCCGTACTAAAAATAACTGCGGCGTGTTAGCAACAGCCTTCCCATTGGCTGGCCGGACCCGGAGGCGCATTCGGATTGGTCCACTGCCTCAGCCAGTGAGCCAAAGGGGGTGTGAGCGGGGTAGGCGGTGCCGGGCGCGGCGCGGGGGCTGCCGGGAGCTGTAGTCGCCGGCAACGTCCGCGGCCACGGCTCCGTTGTCCCCGTCCCGCACCGCGGGGTGCTCGGGGCTCCGCCAGGCCGCGGCCAGCAGAGCCCCCGCGGCTGAGTGCACGGCGGGCGCTGAGTGCTGCTCTGTGGAAGGGCGGCCACAGGGACCACTACCCCCGGGGCAGGGCGGATGGTAGGTTACCTGCACCCCACGGCTGAGCCCCGGCCTCCCTGCTGGCATGAGACACTCGCCTGTCTGTTTATTTTAGGGCCCAAGGGCACCGGGTTGGGCAGACACCACTTGCAAAGGGCCCTCTGGCTGTCCACATGTGAGGTGGCTTTTGATCAGACTGAGGCTCCAAACATGCCAGAGGGACACCAGGGACAGCGCTTCCAGGCTCTCCTGCCACATGTTTCGCATTGTCCTTGGAACTGACACAGGCAGACCGAGGATGGAGAGTCAGCCTCGGTGACTAGAGAGCTACAACAGTCCCAGGGGCAGCAATGAAGTGTTCTGGTTGTCTTGGTTCTGAAGAATTCCTGAGAAAAATCCTATCATGAATCCCACTGCAGCTTGGAACTGTATCTTCTCAATAATAGTTACATTTGAGTGTTTAATTTATTGCCATTTTCAAACGGGACAAAGATCACAGCTGCTTCCTGAGTTGCTCTGTGACCCTCTGGTTAAGTAATTCTACACAGCAACCACTCCCCCAAGTGCAAGAATACAAAGTTCCTCTCTTGCCCCATTTCCACACAGATCCTCTACATCTTTCCAGGTTTGGTTTGTCCTTTCTTTCTCCTTCCTTCCCTCTCTCAGGAATCATTTACCTCAAGGGCTGCTTTTGAAGTTGATCAACATCATGCATTAAAAATCCCAGACTGGTTTGGGTTGGAAGGGACCTTAAAGCTCATCCAGTTCCAACCCCCTGCCATGGGCAAGGACACCTTCCACCAGAC
>JBCJKH010059537.1:9140-19419 GCA_039877255.1 Loriculus beryllinus | reverse complement strand
AAGACTGATCATATTTTGCATTTATTTCCTGTACCTTTTAAGGTGAATGTATCTCAGCTAGTCTAATGCAAAGTTAAAGTAGTGGTTTTAAATTTGTTGGTTCTCTAACATACATGTTATTCTTCTCTCTTCCACTATAGTCCTTTTATATTCTTAGGTAATTCAGAAACCTAGCAATAATTAGTATTGGTAGTATTTCCACATGAATATTTCTACTTTAGATTTTATGATTTTTGCCCCAGGCTGTTTTTAATAAACAGTAATAGTCTGTAAAAATGTTCTACACATTGGTGTATAGGCTGATTTAGTTCTTTCCCTGGGACACTGAAGGAAAAGCATAATTAACATCACTCCTGAGATTTAACTTTTGCATTATGCTAATTATTACTTGAACTGGAAACAACTCTGTTGCTTAGCTATAATTACATTTTAGTCTACTGTCTAATAATAGGCTGATTCTCTTTTATGCTTAGAGAATTATTGTCACAAAAATATTTGAACAGTCTACATTTGTATGTTCTTGTTGCAGTCAGTGGAGTGGGGGGAGGTTAGCTTTACCTTAGGGGTTTCATTTGAAGCATTAGTAGAGTGCTGTAGGCATCAGATATTAAAATTTCTGCCCCTTATGGATCAAAAATCTAATATTTTAATATATTTGTGTCTTTTATATCTTTTCAGAATGATAGTCATATTCATCCACTGCTTTAGGTTCCCAGTAATTTCTTCCATGCATAAATAAACTTTTAAAAAATGGCTTCCATGCTTGTCTTTGTAGAAGTTGGTGTGGTATGTATATAAAAAGTTAAGAAAGCTATACTGAACATCTGATTTATATGTCCAAAGCCTCAGAAATCAATATAGAAAAAAACCCCACCCCCAATGTTATCATTTCTGAGTTAAAGCAGCTTTCATATTAACAAAGAGATAGAAATGAAAGTTTGTTATATATTTTGCTGACTATAGTGGGAGTGTTTTTATGAAATTGTGCTACATCTGACTTCTCCATGAACTGTGTGAAGTCATATGGTTAATAATGTTGGGTTTACCATTGTCTGCTTTCCTTGTGAGAGACAAAAGTTTCAAATTCAGTGAGTTAGTCTTGCATTTTTTATAAACAGCATATTTATTCCTGAAATTATGTATAAATGCTGGAAGAAAACTTTAAGCTCTGTTCATGAAACTCTGAATGTTGAAAATGTAAGCAGAGAGTCTTGTACCTTTGTTATTATTTCTAATAAAGAAAGCGGACAGTAGATTGTATGCATGCATAGAAATTCCAAATCCTAGAAATTTGCCTTATTGAAGCTTATTGTGGCTCTTCTAAAACAGTGTTTCAGTGTTGCGTATAAGATATTGCAAAAAGGCTGCCATGGCAGATTGATTTATATCCATTAATATCCCGGTAAGACCCAGTTCAGTGTCTTTATTGCTGTAAGACCCAGTTCAGTGTCTTTATTGCTGTCACTCTTGTCAGTGAATATTTAGGGACAAGCAGCTTCTCAGCATACTGTTTGTTCTGCATATAGATTAGGTTTGCAAGCCAATAATCACTGGAGTTTTCACTGTTTTTGACTAGTGTCACAATTCTCCAATAATTGCATCAGAATTCTTGGTGAGATAGAAGGAAGTTAGTTATGCATTACATCTATTTGTGGTATTTATGTCCAGCAGTAATTATGCGCTCCAGTTTCCCTGTGTAATCTTTGTAAAATGCTTAGGCAGAGGGCAGAAGCCTTTCACATAGCTCACTAGAAAAACTGTTCTTGTTTGCTGGATATCATAGCATCTGCTAAGAGCAATAATATTGATTAAATAATCCTAAACCAGAAAAAACAGTATTCATGACTCACCAAAAGAGAGTAAAATAACAAGGTAGCTATTTCCTTTAAAGACACAAAGAAGGGAAGTCCACCATAGCTGAACTTGTGACGTTATGTCTACTTGTCTTTTTTCCAATTTCTAGTTGAAAAAAAAAAAAAAAGGCAGAATTACTTGTGGAAAAGAAAAAAAAAAACCCCAAACTTTTCTGTGCTCCCAGACTGACTGAAAACTGGTATGGTTACATTTATGTTAATATTATCATAGCAGGTTTGCATCAGTGAAAATATGGGGATAAATGAGACACCATATGTGCAGCTCCACACTTAATTGCTACAAGAACACTTCTGTAATGAAGATCATGGTATTGTTTTGAAATTTGCTTGCTTCTCTTTATCCTTGCATGCATGTTATTTCTGGCCATCTGCAGGAAATATGAAATTATAGTCAGTTGGCCATTCTAACAACAGAAGAATATTAATGGTAAAAATTGGTTTTACTAATGAAGGCTCCTAAATTATTGGATGCTTACCAAGGGTCATTATGACTCACAATTTCAGTCTGTGTTTTCCTGTTATATAATGCAATTAAACAACAAACCCCCTAAAACCTAGCATGCCGATTTAGAACAGATACAACGTCAAGCAAAGTTAATGTCACGTAGTGAACACAAAACTTTGCACGTGTCATCTGCAGGATGAAAACCTATTACTTCTGTCTAGCTGATTCAGTGTTCCAACAGCAGAAAAGCTGCTTCTGTGTTGCTGTGGGATTCAGGGGCAAGTTTATAGTCACAACAGTATAAAACAGACACCCGTGTGACTAAGCTTGCTTAAACAGCACTTCAGTTATATTTTAAGTATGGTGATTTAAAGTTTATTGTGCTTACTTTGACATTATAGGGGAAGTAAAACCATGAATCACAGAATAAGCTATGTATTTTCACATTGTAGTTAAACAGGTAAGTCCTTACTGGACTCTGATATCTATCAGGAAAACAAAAGGTAAAAGTATTAAACTATATTAATCCATCATTTTGCAGTCAGTCACTAAATGGAACTGGTGGAATGATTTGAAAACATTTTTTGTCTTCCTGAAGTGAATATGAATTTCCTGTGATATGTAAAGATATTGAGAAAGTAAGTGTCATGCACAGACCCTATAAATAGTATAATTACTTAAGTGTTTTACTTAAAGACCAGTTTAGACATCCTTCAGTTTGCCCAAATGAAAATAAAGCTGCATTAAAATGCTAAGAAATATCAATCAACATGTACTGGAATTGCGATTAGAAAATATTAGCACAGACTTCATAAAAATAAAAAACTTTGTGATGATAAAACTTATAGAGTACTATACCATAAAACGAGAAGTTAATTTTTAAAAGAGTATTAGTTGATCTCTTTTGAGGTCACTGCTATCCCTCTCATTCTGTTATACCCATTGATCATTCTTTCATTTACTTCTATTGACCATAAACTGGCCAGAAATTAACCTTTTCCTTCACTGCTGTCCACCTCAACTAGCTATTGGTTGGTATACTGTGGCCTAAGGTCAACTTGAGCTCCCACAGAACAAGCCAGCTCTGTTCAAACTTACGTAAAACTGATCCAGAGTACTGTGTTACTGTGGTAGGCTCTAATAGTAATTGTCCAAGATAAATTAGAACAGGACAGCACAGAGCTATGATTTTGGTCACTGAGCTGCAGGAAACCACTCCCCTAACCCCCCAAGGCATAGTTTTGAGCTTTTCTGTCAAGACCTCTGCTGGGATACTTTGTCCCTGTGATATATATTTAAGTGGGTGATGAAAGTCTTATGGGAATGTTATTGTAGAAAGAGATTGGTGTAAAGCAAACAGTCTTATAGCTACATTTATCCTCCCATGCATGCATCTGATATCTTATATCATATATCTGATACAGTATGGTTTGTTTTTTTTTTAAAAAAAAAAAGCTGTAAAGGGCTGGCTAGCCTGGCTTTCTATAAAATGGTTATTCTGGAATAGTTTTTAAATATCCCATTTGTAGATTTGCACCTCCCTTGGGCTTTTACAGTAGCCAAAACTGGGGCAAAATATAGATGTGAAAAAAGGTATTTTTTTGTGGGTGATGTTCAAAGAATTCAAGTAACTTTGAAAATAAGGGTGATTTTTGGATTCTTTTAATGACACTACTCTCATTTTTCCAGTATATATTGTGTATTATCATATTGTACACTCAGAACTCTGGGGAACTCTGAGGCTGTAGTACTATTACAGGCCATGCTGTACCCAGAAGCACCAGTGGGTTGCCAGTTGGGCTGGCTTTAAGCATGGGAGGCTGCCTGAAATGCCCAACTATTGGGAGAGAGCAGCAGTGGCTCTGCTTTTGTTTTGTTTCCAGGTGTTCCACTGAGAAATTGTGGCCACCAGCTGCAGTGCCAGCGCTGAGTGTTGGTAATCCTTTATTAAATGAGAAATTAGGGAGCATGAGCAGTATGCACTGCTACAAATGATACCCCTCTCCTTCCTTAGCATCTTCCCCTTCCCCCTCATCTCCTACCCAACTCCAATAAAAGGAACAGTGAACCCAATTCTTCAGTATGCCTTTATCCTTCTTTGGCACTCTCCTCTTCTTCCTGCTGGAACTTTCTATTTCTTCAGGAGCACCTCAGTCTTAGGCCTTATTTTTGGAGAGGGCAAAGAGAAAAGGCTTGACCTGAGCTCGTCATCAGGTGTGATTTGTGAATGATCTGTGCACTGTATTGCTCTGAAGGACAGAAATTATTATTCTCTGTCTTCATTGGCATATGGATTTCGCACATTAATGCAGTTGTATGTTTAAGATGTTAAAGTTGAGAAACAAAGCTGGATTTTTCACTCTTATCAGTTGGCAGGGTAATACTGCTTTTCCACCATGGACCAAAATGGGAGATTCTGAGAATACTAGAATGATTATTTGAAACTTATTAATATGAATGTGATTAATTAAAGAAAACAGCAGAGGCTTCCTTTCATCTGAATAGCCTCCATTGAGGCTCTTTTCTCTGTTTAGTAGTCACATAAGAGCTGCAAGACTATAAATGTAATAGTTTGCATTCTGTGCTGCTGAACAAGGCAAAACTCTTTTTTCTGCATATATAATCTGCAAAATAACTTTCAAACCCCTCTTTTTCTGTTTTGATTAATCATTGGGGGTTTGCAGAAAATCTCACCTGGGTAACAAGAAGCATCTGAAAATGCTGAAGGGTAGGCATTCCCAGACTTTCAAAATAAAAAGGCAAGAGGAGCTTTCAGTTTTAATTGTGTAGAGATGCTTACCTGAGTCAGCACTGAAGATACATTCATGCAGACAGTAATTGATTCATCAATAAAGGGCCTGTGTGTAGCTGCAGTACTTGAACATTTGCCACTGATTATCTGATCGGCCTCTGTGGCTTATGATGTTCAGACACGTCTCCTGGCTCCTTGTCATAGAGTGCTGTGCTTCACAAAGGTGTCCTAGACAATCCCAGGGTCTGTGTGGTTGATTCAGAATCAGGAACATTGTCAGGGTGGGATGAAAAATGGAGGACAATCTTATGTCTCAGGAAGCTAGGATGATTACTTTGGAGAATGTAGTGAATGGAGTGATAACATTATATGAGAAAAGAGATGATCTTGCCTGTACAGACAGCTCATACTGGATGTGTTATGGAGTGTCTGGTGATGGTCGTGCCTAAGCCATCTGAGCTTTCAGTTCTTGTTGAAATGTAAATTTTTTCTGTTAAGAAGCTCCTGTTAGTGTTTCCTGTCACCACAGATGGTCAGAACATTAGTTCCAGTACATTTTACATTTCATTTTCCCAGTATTTCTATTGTATAAATAAAATTGAAGATGTTTACCAAATTTTTTTTCTTATATTATGCAGTGGTGGTGAAGGAGTCTAAACTCATTCCTTTAGCATAGTGACTGTTTCATCACCCCATACTAGTTACTCCGTACTTTATTTTGTGTTATCCTCCTTCCATTCTTAGAAGTGATTTTTTTAAATAATGAATAATTGAAAAATCTTATTTTAAAATCTATTTTAGCAACAAGCTCATCAGGACACTCTAGGTTTTCTGGTTTGCTGTCAGCTTTCCAGTATGCATTTGGAAGGGTTTTGTCTAGTAGATATATTGGAGCAGTACAAAGCCATAAGCAGTAAAACTTTGTAAAATAGTATATGGCAGTTAAAACATAGCAGGAAATGAAGGTTCTGATCCTAATGAATGGGATTGTGAGTAAAGATAAAACAATAAAAGAAATGCATTGTTTTATTAAAAGTATCTATGCAAATTTAAAGAAGGTTGCAGTTTTTTAATGAGAAAGGAACGTGATTTACTATAAATAGTAGAATGTAGAAGACTAAGTCAACTGTCACAATCGAAAAAGATTTTTTTCATCAGGTATGACAATGTGTTTGCTTCATTCTACTCAAGACTATTCATTTCATTTTACATAAGGGAAGAAGATCCTATTTTTATTCACTTGGACTTTAATGTCCAAGTTCAGCAGACGTCAGAGTTTCAATTTAAATTGGGGCCAAAGATATCTTCAAACTTGTTCCCATACCATTCCCAAAGATTGCAGCTAAGCTGACAGGTTTTGGACACTTCCCTAATTGATGGATCTAAGAAAGCTGTTGAACACCACACATAGCACTAGCAACCCAAGCCAGCTTTATGACTGACAGAACAAGTGCAATTTTCTGTATTTCTTTGTGACTATGCTGACTTCAGGCTCATGGAGAAAGTTGACCTTTGTGGCAGTAAAGAAGAGAGACAAGTCACTGCAAAGCAGGACAGAAGAGAAGTGAAAAATTCCACAAGAGTTAAATTAAAAAAGAGAAAATGCCTGTAACTATTTTTGATCTTCAAGTACAGAACACTTTACTCTGGTTTATTATTTCTGTGTATCTGTAAGATTAGACACAGGCTTTTTTAAAAGACATTCACAAACAACTTTGGATTTAATTCATTTTAGTTAATGGAGTTACTTTAGAGTTTTGTTTCCATCCTTGTGAAATTCTACTGTTCCTAAGTCCTATAAATAAGGTAAAATTCTTGACCCAACATACTAAATGTTGATTTCAGAACTGGTTTCATGTTTTCAATTAGGTCAGGATTTCATCTATAGTTGACTTAATTATATTAATGCAGTCACTGGAGGAGCGCACCAGAGGGCAAATGTATTTGTGGTTCAGTCCTGAAAAGGACAGGCTGCTGTTAGCTACATAAAAGTCCTTGCTTATTTAAATAGCTGCAACATTCATCAGCCCTTTTGATTACCGATTGAATCAATCCAATGATACCAAAATTTGTGTGCACTTTTTCTCTCTGCAGTCTGATGATTTGATATTTCCTATTAGTGTTTGTACTGTTGTGCATACTCTCAATTACAACATGGTGTATTCGTATCCTGCTAAGTGTTCATCTGTGTTTAAGGAAGCAGGGAGCTCATGGTTTCTTGCATGTCAGACTTTCCCATATCATGTTTCTTTCTGATATGGTCTCTATCAGTCTTCCCATGCTGTGAAGGCTGCTGAAATGCTACTTTGCTGCCCCAAAACTACCGTCTCTTTTTACATGTTGTTTTTTTAGCACCTTCTTTGGTCCTTTGCAATTTTATTATTGCCTCAAACCCTAGTAGAGGTAAAACCCCCAAACCTATCTGTTCTAATGTTTTCCATTTTCATGGTGGTCTTGAGCCACAGTCTCCCAGTGGGTTGACTTTAAATCAGCTGTTTAATGTTAGTTTAAACAAGCTTAAAAAATCCTTTCACTGGGTAACAAAGATGGGACCCAGGTCTGCTGGCTAGAGCACTCTAATAGAGCAAGTTTCATAGGTGTAAAGGGTCAAAATGGCAATATTAACCAGAATACTTACTTAATAGAAAGAAATTCTCTAAATATCATGTTAGTTTGAGTTATGATATGCTTATCATGGTTTAGTGTTCATTCAAGGAGTTCAATAACACCAAGGCTTCAGTGTTTTTATTGGTAACTAATGTTTTACCAAACCTCCAAGTTTCCTTGAATAACAAAAGGGAGAAGCAAGGGTGGCAGATTAGCATATCATAGCAAATATGGAGGCACTTTAATCTTTAATTCAGCAACTTACCTTTTCTAAAAAACCAAGTTTGTCTTGAGTGGCCATTTTGCCTTCTCTAGAATGACATATTTGCTCAAAAGTACACAATGAAAGCATCAACAGCTGTTGTTTCTTCTTATATTTAGTCTGTGTTTGCAATATTTTATTTAAGTATTTTATTTAACTAAGTAAAAAACTTGAAAACCAAAATATTTACATTTTGTAGCATGCACAGAACACACAGTTACATAATGGTATGTTAGGTGTTAGTTTAAAAATGCTGTAAAATGTTACCCTTACCAAAGTATTTGCCTGACTTTTAAGATGGCAGATTTTCTATTTCTGATTTAATAACATAAAGGAGTTGAATTCCCATGGGTTCAGATATTGTCATGATGATAAACATTAACCCTCTAGGATATTGAGGACCCAGCTGTAACAACAGGTTTCCTTAATGAATGAAGAAAGAAACTGCCTTGCTGACAGTGTAACTTCCACAAAAGAGAACTTGTATATATTAATGATGAGAAAAACTCAGTTCCTGAGGTTAATACTGAAGTCTTAGGAAAAAGTAAGATCAGCACACACAACTCGGTTCTATTAAAAAAATCCCTTCTGAAATATGTGAAATATAGTTTCCTCATTTTGTTCTACTTTCTGTATTATTAAAGAAATAGTGAGATTGAAGTTTTGAGATTGCAGTTGTGAGATCATGTGAAGAACATGATAAAAAAGGCTTAAAACTGCCATTTCTCCTTTCATTATAATTCCTTGAAATCTGTGTCACTGATAGTGAGACATTTGGTGTTATCCTTTAAATAAATAAATGTACTTAAAATGGTAAGATTCAATTACAGCATGAAGTTAGCAGCAAAGATTTCACCTCAATAAGTGTCCCTGCTGCACCTGCATTCCAGGTGTTATGGCCTTTCAGAAATGCCCCCTCATTACACTCATGCCAGTTGTGTCCAGGGTTATGACAGCCACCTGTAAGCTTCTAGGCCTAATTCCAAATAAGCTCTTCTAGGGTTTTCCTCTGGGCAGATACAGCTTGTTTGCTTCCCACACAGGCACTTGTTCTCTAGGTTTCTGCTGTTGTCGTCCTGCAGCACGTGGCAGTGCAAGCAATGTGAGGAGAGAGAGAGTTCTAACAGTGAAGAGCGGGGAAAGCCTGGTCCTTGTGCTGGCTGCTCATGACGGAGGTGTCCTCAGGGATACACCTCGGAGCCACCGGACATGTTTGTAATGTCTACACAAAGACCAAGTGTGGTAGTACATGATAAGGTATTCCACCTTCTGCTTGTGTGGAATGGTAATCTTGCAATTTAAATCAGGAACGGAGTCAGCAGAAGGCTGAATTCAGCTGGTATGGTAAGTGCTTTTCATCAGAGTTTCAAAACCTGTTTTTCTGTGGTTGTCTGTTCCAGCCCATGGGCTGTCAGCAGCACCTTTGGCTGTTCCAAAATTACCGTGCCAGCCTCTTTCAGTGGCTGAAGGCTGAAGAGTTTACATGTGTAGTCAGTGGCTGTAGCTGCATAGAGTAAGAGACAGAACAGATTGGTATACGGATTACGAGCTGTATGCTGCTGTGGCAGCACAATGTTTTGCTGTTGCAGGACCTAGTTAAAGTGACCTAGCCACTCTGGTTCAGAGTGTGGCTGCCACTTCTGGAGGAGAACTGGAGGTTGACAGCATAAAGTGTGCTGTGTGTGAAAGCTGGCAGCGGGTCCCAGGGGTAAGAGCTGCCATTGTGACACTGCGATCCGCATTCTGAATCGCATTTTAGCAAAGACAAACTTTGCTAGACATGAAGCATGGCTGCATTTATAGAGATAATCTGATACTGTGATTACTTTGTAAGAACTTGCAGGTGTGATAACACAGCCATCTTGGACATATCTCTTGTGAGGTTTTTGAGGACTTGGACTGGGTGTGAAGATGTGGGGGCACAGGGGTGTGGTACAGTAGAGGCAGACTAATGGGAGAAAACATACTTTTGGCTAAAACTTCTGCTCCTTATTCAAAGCTCATGTAATATAATAATCTCTGTTTACACCAGAATTTGCAGATTCCTTTCTGCCATGAAACCATAATGGTAGATAAAAATATTTTAAGAAAAGGTAGTGGTTTCTGTTCTTTCCTAGCAGGTATTTGCATCCAGCAGTATGTACAATGAAGTCCTCAAAGTCACAGGCAATGGAGCATGACTTATATTTATTACTGTAACAGTATTATAAACCTATTAGTAACACTGAGTATGGTGGCAGAACTTATGCTTTTTATCTGATCCACACAAAACAGACAATTAATTTTATTTTTTCAGACTAATAGTATGTAAAAGACAAAGACTGACATGTCCTGAGGGA
>JBCJKH010059536.1:0-33228 GCA_039877255.1 Loriculus beryllinus | reverse complement strand
TCCTTCTCTGCAGGGCTGCTCTGAATCTCTTCTCTGCCCAACCTGTAGCTGTGCCTGGGATTGCTCCCACCCAGGTGCAGGACCTTGCACTTGGCATGGTTGTCAAAGAACACTTTGTGTTCTGCTGTTCAGTCTCTCAATAAGGAAAGCCTGAGTGTGTTCAAATAGAGTTTAAAGTCACCCTGCAGAGAGTTCTCACTTGGAGACTACAACAAGAAATTGCACCTGTGGATAGTAACCTGAAGCACCTATACATGTGGTAATAGAGAACAGTAAAACCAGACCCTTCACTGCAAAATGATGATGCCTTTAATGTATTTGGCTCCTTAATACTGCATTTGGTAGCTGGACACATGAGACAGTTGTCATGTGCTGTGGCCATCTTAGCAGAGTTCTCACTGAAGATCCAGACAACCTTCAGTGTGTGGGAGAAGTCTTGTCATAGTGAAGATTCTTTGCAACTTGCATATTTCTTTATGATGTTTGCCTATTTTTGCATGGTGTTTGGTCTCCTTTGAAATCCCTCCCTCTTGGAAGCATTGCTCCCTTGGCGCTGTCAAGTGCTGCACTCGCATCTCTACAGCTGCTTTCCCAGATCTTTGGTATCCATCCTTGATGCTACTTCACCCACAAACTACATTAGATGCTAAGTAGGACTGTTTGCCATCATATACTGGAGGGAGGGTGTGCACTCAGTCTTGTGTAGCCCCACACTTCCACTGGGATGACTGCAGGGAGCGAGGCCACACAACACTGCTCACCCCAGCAATTGACTTGGTGTCTTTCTGAGCCTTTTAGGTTCTAGGATACAAGACACTGTCCTGTGGTAAAGCAGTGTCAGTCTTCTCTGTGCTGGCTTGAAGCTTTATATGTGCACAGAGGTTTCACTTCAGTCATTTATGAGATTCGAGACCAAACTGGTTGAAAGTAGGTTTGGTTTTTTACTGTTTGTGCAGTAAACGTGCTTTCTAGGGACGAAGTTTCTGCTCAGTTTCTTGGTGAGAACAGCACAAGGCTTGGGTGCCATAGTTAATTCCAGACAATTACTAAGGTTGAACTAAAATGATCAATTTGAATACGTTTTGAAAATACTCTGCTGGTGGTTGTGAGATTATGAAGTGTTTTGGAGACTGTCTTAAAGTGTACTACCTGTGGTACCTTTCTCATGTGAGGAAACTGCTTGTAATGTGGTGGTGGCCTTTCACTGGTCTCAGATATGTGGCAAAGTGTATCAGCAACATTCCTGTAGCGTGCTGTGTCTTGGTTTAGAGCTGTTGCCTCTAACTAGTACAAGAAGCTATTTGGAAATGCCACTTGTGTGAGCATACATGTAGCACGCTGGTGTTCGCTGCCCCAACAGCAGGGAGGGATTGTGCTTTTATTTACATAGATAGGAGACAGTTCACCTGATAATGTGAACCCAGCCTTTTATTCAGTACTTAACTTGGTGCTTCAGAGATGTGCTGGCAGATGTCCTAACATTCTCTTGTAAATGAGCTCAGTTGCATGTTGGAGCACTAATAAATACGGTCCTCACATTGCTTTTACAAATAATGGTGTGATCTGCCTTAGGGCGTTGAATTAATGGTTTCTTGCACATTTGCTCATTTAATCTCTTATCCCCTTCCTGCTGCAGCAGTTTCATAGGGCTTGTGTCACTTTCTGTCTTATCACTAAGAAGTTGAAAGTCACTTTGTGGTTAAGGTACTAGTTGAAGATGTCACACTGTGCCAGGGCTCTGACAAAGGAGGTCTGTGAATCCTGTATGGTACCATCTCCAGCTTGTCTGCTTGACAGATTTGGGTTCCTCCTGAGGTGTTAGGCTGATCAGGAACAGCTAAGTGCAAACACATACCCTGCTTTACATGCTCTGAGGCCAGTTAGGGAAGTGCATTTAGAGTGGTAACAATTAGTTACCAAGTTGTACTATTTTCCCTCAGCTGTATAGTGAGCGTGTGTCCAACTTACTGTGCCTGAAAGAACTGCTAAGGCTGTTGTTGGAGGAAGGAAGTGTTTATTTGATGATTGAGCTTTAAGCTCCAACCCTAGGCAGCAGACATGGCATTTGGTGAAGTTGCAGCCATGTGATTTTGGTAGTTTCTGGTGTATCAAAGAACTTTTGCCAGCAGCGTGTGGGATAAAGTTCTACATAGTTCACCCCTTGTTGCAAGCTGCTTGGTTTTCCTGGGTAACTCTGAACTTTGTATAGGACTGTGGTTGTCATGTCAAGAATATATGGTGTGGGGTGTTGGGTTTTCTTGATTCCTCAACAGTTATGAACTGAAAGTACTGATGTGTAAAGCAACAGGTACCTGAATACAAGTTAATTAGTTTCACTGTTTTACAGATGGGGTCGAGGATTCGGTCTGTTGGGTTCCATCTTTGGAAAGGACAGTGCAATAAATCAGTCAAACAGTGTTTTTGGACTCGTGTTTTATATACTACAAATGCTACTTGGTAAGTATTAATTCAGTTTTGAGGCTAAAGTAAAGCTCTGTGGTGATGAGTGTATTACACATTGTGTAATCTGCAGGAGACCAGACAAATGCATGTGATTTTTTTATCTTTTTTAGCACCAGTCTAATGACATGTCTGTCCAAAGGGCTTAAAACCCCAACTGATAACCAAAGCAATTGAATTTTGCTCCTGTTATACTATTAATATGAGCATCAAGACAGTTGCTGCACTGGTATTCTTATTTCAGTGTATTTAGCATTGTCTTGCTTGACAGAAAAGAGAGGGAATAAAAATGGAATTCACAAGTTTTGCAGGAGTAGTAGAGATAGCAGGCAAAAAAGTGCATGAAATGTAATATTTACATATTTCTTTGTAACTATATGGTCTGCTATGAAGCTGTTGATAGACATAACTTCACCAACCTGTAACTTTCTCGTAACTCAGGAATACAGAAGATGGTTAATACATTTACTTCTTATCAAAGGACTGTCATACAGAACCTAGAAGCTCCCCTCCAAATAGCAATCTGGGAGCCACCTTGAGCTCATAGTGTATTAAACAGACTTCTCTGTAATACCAACTTGCTGAGTAGCCTTCAATTTGAATTAGAGTGCTTAGGCTTTTTGCTCTGTGTGCAAGGGGGGGAATGAGAGCAACGGCAGTAACTTTCTCTCTCTTGTTGCAGGTATGACAGCAAGTGCAGTAGCAGCTCTAATCCTCATGACATCCTCCATAGTGTCTGTAGTAGGGTCATTGTACTTGGCATACATTCTGTACTTCGTGCTGAAGGAATTTTGCATTGTCTGCGTCATCACATATTTGCTGAACTTCATTCTCTTTATCATCAACTACAAACGACTAGTTTATTTGAACGAGGCCTGGAAACGGCAACTCCAACCCAAACAGGACTAAGGCCTGTTTGAACTCTTGACTGACAGTCTGAAGACCCAACTTCCATTAAGTTTATTTTGCAGTAATTTTTTATTCTCCATATCAGACACTTTCCCAGAGAATCATAACAGAATTTTTAATTATCAGTTTGAAGGGGCCCTAGATAATTGTTTTTCCTTTGTGCTAATCTTCGATGTGGTTATGAAAGAAAGCTCTAATACAATCAAAGACAAGCTTTAACTTTACTTTGAAGGAGTTTTAGCCACAGCAAAACCTAGAATCTCTTCCCCCCCCCTCCACTTGTGAAGTGGGTAACACTTGCTATAAAATATCCTGTATATAAATTCAGGTATAACAAGATGTGATCATGACATTAAATATTCTAGACTAGGATTTACCATATTTAATGTTGCCATGTTTACAGTATGTGTATTACTTTTCTTTTTTTAGCTGATGGACTTAGATTTGACTAGGACTTATACTGTAAATAAAACTAGAGATACTGGTTTCATCCCTGGAGAACTCACTGTACAATCAGTTTTGCTAACCTAGGAGCTGTCAGTGTTCAGCTAATACTCGACCGATGTGATGGAAGAAGTGACCTCTGTAGAACACTGAGTTGCTGCACTCGCTGCTAGTGCTGTCGTGAGAATGATGGTTGGGTTTTGTTCCATTCCTTTTTGTCCTTGTCTTCAGTAACAAGAAATGGAATTAAAGCTGAAACCTGAAGTACGTTTGTTAAACCACAACGTCATTAATTTCTGTACAGAGTGAAATAGCTTAATGTGGTCAATAGAAAGCTGCCACCGGGATATTACATACAGATTGGGGGTTGGTGTACCAATGTTCTTTGGAAGGACTTAATTTCCATGCAGAGCTGTTTCATTTTTAACCTGTGGTCAGCCAGCCAGTGTTACTTATGTTGATGTTATATGAATGCTGCAGTATAGAATTGCAATTTGCAGTGGAAACCACTGACTGAATAGGATAACCAAGAAGCAGTTCCTTAATTGATCTTCGTCGGGATCTTTGGTTTGTGCTATATTGGGAAATGAACTTTAGGCCTGACATACATAAGATCCCTTGGAAGGGCACACTGTTTAGTGAGATAAAATAAGTCAATGTGCTCCTGAAAAGGAAATGTGATCTAGTGCTATCATTGCTCTTTCTAATAACTAACTGGGAATAAAACAAAATTAAACTGCAGATTTAAACAAAGGAACAAAATCGTCAATGTTGTTTCTGCACTCAGTATTCTAAGGCTGAATATTAAAAGTGCCTTCTGTCTTAAAATCCTAAACCAAATACTTTGTGTTGAACTTGGCAGGCAGAAGTGTCCTTGCTTTAAAAATGAACAAACAAACCAATTCCCAGGCAAACTTGCTGGGGATAGAAGAGTATTAAGAGATCTGTTTTAGTTTTTAGACTGAGAAGTGGTAGCAATATTGTTTCAGTTAACTTAAATCAAAGTGATTGAAGGCTGATGATGCAGTTTGGGGAAGTAAAGTACTTGTGTTTCAGACTCTGTGACACCAAAATGTATTGGTTCAGCTACTTTCTGTAATTGGTGCTGTGCTGCTTTTTGCCCTTGTCAGCTTCTAAATATGAAGAACTCCAACTGCGTGCCCGTTTATTTAAAGAATGAGCTTAACTAATTTTAGGATGTTTTTGCTTAAACATGAATGTCAGAGAGACACTTATGTTGTCTGGCTAGGTGGATTCTAAACACTAAGTTGTTGAAGATAAACTTGACTGTGAAACATGCAGTGTTCCATAGAGAGAAAAGTAGACTTTTTAGATTGAATTCACAAAATGCTATTTAAATTACTAAAGTAATTTTCTGGTTTGTATCAAGGATGTAGGTGGAAACTGCTTTTATGTATAGAGTTCTGTGGTATGAGTAACATCTGTTGCATGTAACACTAAACTACTTGTCCCTCTTGTCTAACAGTTCTAGACAATTCATTAAATGCGTTTTGTATTGACCAGAGTATAGTTAAAGCTTGTCTTGATGTTTAGTTCTGTCTCTCAAATGCCTTGAACTTTGCTATGAGGGGAGTGAATGATGTTAAACTGGTCCTTCAAGGCTTTATTTTGTTCTCTTACAAGCCTTGAGGCTCTATCACTGTTTAATACGTTGTATAGATTTATTTTGATGCATTCCTGTGGTCTACTTGAAGGCATCTTTTTCATCTGAGGAAGAGGTGAACACGTGCTGCCTGCAGTGGTTAGTTGCAGCGCTGATCCCTCAGAACAAGCAGCAATGGAGACAAGTATTATCAGTGATTACTTGGTCCAATTTCTGGGTGTAGTGCACACCGAAAACAAAGGAGAAAACCCCCATCAGCTGAAAGTATAGGTGTTGACTAACTTCACTGTCTTGTGCTTGTCTGTGTGGGCATAGTCTGTTAATTCAGTTTGCTTAGTAAACTTGTTTAGGGCCAGACTTTGCGCAGTTGTGTCTGCAGTCCTTGTTTGTGTGGCCATAGGGATCAAATGGAAACAGAGTTCGGTCTCTGGAAGAATTTGCATCTATACTTTGTGCACAAACTTGCTGCCAATCTGATCCTTAATTGTAAACTCTCTTGTCTTGTGTGCTTTTCTTGCAGTTACTTTTTACTGGAAGCGATTTGCTAGAAATGACCCTAACTCTTCTACTTCCTCCCTTGCGCTTCAGAAATGCAGTTGGCCTGAATAAAGGGCAAAATAATGTTAGCAGTAGAAATCTGGACCTTTCTGCTTCCAGTTCTTTGATTCTTTCCTTGTTGCTCCCAATGATAGGACCAGCATATTTCTTCCAGTAAAATGGCTCAGGTTATGATTAGTTAATGTGATGGAAATCAGAGGAGTGCTTCATGCAACTCCCCCCCTGCCTGCCCCCAGCCAAAGCTAATGCTGTGGCAGATGTTTAACATGTATTTGATATTAATTTGACCCTTACAAATCTGAAGGCAAATTCTGAGGAATCTTGAGGATACTGTGGGGAAGAGCCAGTAACTAATACCTGGTCTGGCAGGACAGGAGGGCATTACACACAGATTCTGATTCTTTCAACACTCAAAGAGAATGGGGGGGTGGTGTGGAATCATAATATACAGTGGTTCTGAATTTGGGCTTCTCCTCCCCCTCATTGGCTCTTAGAAGTTCCATAGTGGGGTGGAGGATTGGAAAGGCAAAAAAACTCATCCCAAAACCTGCTTAGGAATTAAACATTCCTGAAATCCTCTTACTGTAAGGTACTTGCTACTCTTAAGGCCAACAAAGCATTCAAGACTCGTTTTGGAAATGAATGCTCTTGGAAGTTTCTTACTGTCAAGTGTTTGCAATGCTAAGGCCAATGAAACATTCCCTACCACCTTCACTATCTAAAGTGGCAACAAATCTCTTTCTTAGGTTTCTGCATACCATAGGATGCGTTTGTCTCTGCTTTACAGATCTCTCAATGGTTCCAAAAGACTGGTGAGGTGCTTTGGGCAGCACTTGATGCTCCTAATTTATATGGGCTAAAGTTAAAGAGATCTAATAGCTTTGGTTCTGCCAACATCGTTTAAATGTGATCTGGACAAAACTGGTCCAGAAAAGATGAAATATTCTGCTACCATAAAACTGTATTAAGCATGGCCTAAATATTAGGTGTTTGTTCTGTATAGTATGTTCCATCGACTATTTATTACTAGTGCTTTAAACTCCAAATTAAACATCCCTTGAAATGGAGTAATTGGGCAGATGTTCCTTTTATCAATATAGGTTGAGAGATTCTCTATTGGAGGTTTAGTATCCAATTTTGCTAACAGGTAAACCAATGTAAATATGTATGAATTCTCTTTGTTGCACATAACTTTTTTTGGTATAAAAAAGAATAAATGTAGAAATTACCTGTGGATGTCTTGCTGCAATCATTCTTATGCTGCATTCATTCCAAACATAAGAGCTTGAATGAACCCAATTGGAGGCCTTTTTGGACTCAGTTTGAGCCTTAGAAACTGTTTTTAAAGTCAGTACTGTAATTCTGTTTGTAGACATGTACTAAGCTGTGATTGTTTTCAGAGATACTGTCTGTTAGCAGCAGAACATTTAGAGCACTTGGGTGCCCAGCGATAGCAGTTCAGAGCATTTCTGCAGCTTCATCGTGTCTTGCTCAATGTTGTGCACACGGGTGTGTAAAGGGTGAGCAGCATTGACTTGAGGCATTAACTGTTTACAGTTCTTTAAGCAGTGTGCAAACCCGCCCTGTTCAGTGTGTTATTGTTACCCCTTCCTGCTTTCCTTGGTTCTGTAGGTCTGCTTTACCTCTGCCCCGACACAATAACGAAGTATCTGGAAACTGCTGTGTGTTCTTGTGAACCTGGGGAGGGAGGAGCTGCTGGGAAGGGTTGGATAGGTGGCTTGGGGTTCCAATTGCACTGGGCTCTTGAGACCAAGCAGGAGCTAAGACTGAAATGTGTGCTTACTGTACGTGTGGGTATTAAACTTTGCATCAGTTGTGTTGGACTGGAAGTAATAGAGTTCCTTCTGCAACTGCAAGCCCTGTGTGTAACCACAGGGATCTGAGCCCTAGTTTGTAATGAGTTAACAGTGTCAGACCTTTATCTGTGTTCTGATGTGGCAGCTGTTGGTGTGTCATGTCTGTTGAAGTGGGGAAGAAAATGATTTAAAGGAAATTATGTCTAGAGAGCGAGAAGTCACAATGACTTCCATTGTTGGCTGAAGTATGGTATTTGCTCTTATCCCATGGTATGTTTGAGCAAATTTCTTTACACTGTGGATGGACTTCTGTATTCTGAAGTTCTAATTATATAGAAAATGTGTAGACCTAACACAGAGAGTGCTGATATTAAGCTGCTGCTATTCCCTTAAAAGCAAAATTGTTCTGAATTTTGCAGTACACATGTATGTGCTTATTCTGCATGTAGCAGTGTGGATGGTGGTGCTGGTTTCTAACCTACTGCATCTAAAGGAAAGAGAATTTGGGAGAAGAGCCAGTTGCAGGAACAGTGGTAGCAACAGTTTCACAAAGTAACTGTGCTTCAGAATAAAACAACTACATAATTGTACCAGCTTCCAAAACACAGTAGGCAGCCTCCACTGTGCCATTCTGCTGTGGGTGACACTGCTCTTGGGACAACCATGGCGTGTTGCAGTAAGAAGTTTGCAGAATGTTCTGAGCTTTTCTGAGTACTGGCATCATCTATTGCAGTCTGAAGCCTGGTCTTCAGGGTGCTCTAAGCCTGTTGGGCAGGGTGAGAGACGTTTCTACACTGCGTTACTGTCTAATGTAGCATGTGCACATTAATTTACACACAGCCCTGCCCCACAAGGCTTCAGGCTAGTATCAAAAAGGTTTAGAACAAACTTACCCTCTAGACTACTGTTACTGTAATACATAGTGACAATTTAACATGAAGGACCTCCTTCCAAGCTGGAAGATAAAACACATTACTAATGGCTGTTCTGGTACTGTGAGTAAAAGAAATAGTTTTAGGCAAAATTCAGTTGATGTAGTACCTATTTAACATATTCCACCTTGCTGCTGTAGTGTCAAGTCCGTACTGTATTGGAGTATGTTGGGTATCCTCACAGTAATACTTTGTACAATTCCTGAATGCTGTGAACGCTCAGAATTTCTCAGCCAGCTGCATATGTTCTGTTCCACAAGGGAAGATATATATATATATATATTTATATATATATAGTGCTCTTTGGTAATCCTACAGACAGCCTGCTGTGATCCGAGTAGTGTAACTGTTAGGGGAGTATAACTGGAGACCCTTATTTCCATTGGAGGGATCTGATGTTCATTTAGAGTAACTTGGATTTTTTTTAGGTCTTCAGCATTGAGTTGTATCATGTAATACATGTAATGGGCTTTTTTTTGCCATAACCAGATACCTCAGTCAGGATCTTTAACTTCAGCTCCTTGAAACGCCGAATAATCATTTTACTATCTGGGAAGAGGAAGCCTACAGACATGGTTAAGCATAGGAAACTAGTGTTTCTGATCTGCTTCGTATCATAGTAACTGCTTCAGGTGGACTAGAAATTGCATTAGACTTGCAAGACTTGAGTCAGGCATAAATATTATTTAAACAGAAGTTTAATGAACAAGTTCAGCATAGTACTCAGCCACTATACCTTTTGATGTCATTCTAGAAAGAAGGTATGTGATTTTATTACAGGAGGAAGACAGCTTGATTCATTTGCAATCTTCCAGTATCTTTCTCTAAGAACAAATGCAGCTGATTTGGGCTGTCGTTGGCGGGTAAATATTCCTTTTTTGTTCCCCAAAACACGTGTGGTCCCTGTAGAGAAGTTATAAAATTAAGCAAGTATACATAAAATATGCTTTTATCCCCTACTGTGAACTGTTACAATGTATGTACTAAATCAGGTTAAATGGAAGAGATGTATGCACTTTCTTCTGCACAGTCAGGTACAACAGGAAACCTGGCAGGTGTAACTTGTGTTATCTTGGCAAGAGTAATGGTGTAACTGAGCAATGCAGCTGCAGTTTATTGTAGTTACAACTGGTAAGCTGATGACAGTTAATTCAGGTGTGCCCATTAACTTGATCAGTATTGTATTTACAGCAGATATTCCTTCTGCCATTGATTCCACCTTGAATTTGACAGTGAAAATGTTGAGTGTTGTTCGACTGTGCTGTCTTTAGTAGTGTTTGTGTCCTTTTTGCCTGTTTTTCATGGGAAACTAGAAAATACAACCGCAACATGCAGAAAGCCTGGAACTGCCTATGTGTATGTGAACTTGTCTGTGTTTTCTCCATCCTGTTTGAAACAGCACTTTTCTAATTGCTGCTTTGTGCTGATTGAGCTTTCTAATACCTACATTGGTGCTCTACAGGTTGTTATGAATGGTGTTTCTCTGCCTGAAATTAACATTGACTGTTCACCACCCTAACTCACTGCAGGTGGCATATGCATAACTAGTTCCTTCTTACTAGGTCTCCTTCTGAGCTGTATTTGTTTGATTTCTCTGTGTCTGCACTGTAATGCCCCATACTTTGTGAATGCACATTAATAGTGGGATGGGGTGTCATGATAGACAGTGGTCTACAAGAATGGCATCTGGTCCTCTAGTGCTAAACCTCTACCAAGTTAATAATACATTATTTAAGGTGCTCTGTTACCAAGGGCAGTTGTAGATGAAATATGAAGCAAGTGAGACATGTCCCTAACAGCTGACTGAAGTTCTGAATTGAGGACAGACAAGAAATAGCAGTAATCTGGGTCTGCTCACAAGCTTCCTTTGCATTCTGCCCTAGCATGTTGTCTCGTGTTTTGGGGAGCATCTCTGCAGAGGGGACACCTAGGAGCTTGAGATGTGGAGGGAGGGTGCATTAAGTACAGGCAGGACCTTCCCTCTTGGCTTTGTCACAGAAACCAGCTTGATAAGCAGAGGACCCTTTTGTCCTACCCTACAGCACAATATTCTTTGTGTGTCATAAACCATTTTAAGCTTGCATGAAGGCTGGAGAATTGGTTAGAATATAAATACAAGCTTACCTTGATTGGTCATGAAGTCTGCAAAGTTCCAGATGAGCTCCCCAATCACATACTCTTTCCTCTTCTTGTCAAAAACTGAATGGTACTCCCTTAGCATGGCTTTCTGATACTCCTCACTGAACATCAGAGGTGGATCCTACAGCCAGGGAAAAGAGGTGGCCTTGAATGAAGGGACAGTTAATCTCAGCAAAAGCTCTGTATGTTTACTCTCTGTTTGCTTGGGACCTGCTTCCTCAAGACAACCTTAAAAACTGCTTGGTATTTCCATTGCAGCTGCATTAACTGTGACAATTAGCAACTACTGAAATTGCAGGGGGAAGCACAGTACAAACATAATGCCAGGGATGCCTGGGGGGAAAGTTGTGGTTTTACTTGGTGCTTTGTGATAGGTGTAGGAGTTCCACCCCTTCCCTGTGGGACAGCCTCATGAAGTGAATGTCCACTCTCCAGTGTCCTGTTTTCCAACTAAACATTTTCTGTGAATGCTGAAGTGCAGATTTTGGTGTTCAGTGCTTTTAGTCAGAACTAAAAACTTTTCTCTAGGTAGAATCCAATCTTTGTTAGTAGCACAGCTCATTGCTTTCAGTGGAGCAGGATTACAATCCTGGAGTCTTTCAAATGCTTGTAAACTCTCAAAGCTAAGTCAGGCTCAGTGGTACACACCTCTTCTAATTAAACTTTGCTGCCCCTGTAAGAAGAGCAGTGCTTTTTTCCATCTTGAGCATCTATAACACTTACACTGTGAAGTCCAGGGACTGAGTCTGCTCCATATTCACTCTGGATAATGGGTTTTTGGTAGGTTTTATACCAGTTCTCAAACTGTGCTGTGAGTTGTAGTGGAATAACCTCCAGATGGCCTGGGTCATGATACCAGGAGAAGTAGCTATTTACACAAATTACATCCACATAAGGAGCCTAGCAAAAAGAAAAGGGTGAGAGTGTTTCATCACAGAGCTCAAAGTAGACAACCTTCACTTGTAAAGCTAAATCCTCCTTTTGGTTCATTTAGTGGAATCCAGTTTTATTACATGTAGAATAAAGTCTTCCCTCCATTACTCAGGCCTTCCCGACATAAAACCTTTCCCTGGAAAAAAGCAGTTATTAAATTTAATAATAGCATACTAATTTGGCATTTTTCTTACAGACTTAGGAAGGCACAGCAAAAAGTTAGACAAGATCAACCCATTTCATCCTCAGGTTTGTTAGAAGTTTTTGAGTTTCTAAGATGTCTCTGGCTTGCTGGTACATTTAGATGTACTTCTTGAGTATTGGAATGTGATTATCAAGTTAGTGGTCAAATATTTTGACTAGCAACTAAATTTGTGCATCAATGGTGCAATACTAGGACTAAGCATTCTGCAAGTTATATGCCATTTCTACCACATGGACAGTACAATAAAAAGGGCACAAAGCCCACTAAAGATAAAGTGATGTTGTATGTAACTTGTTCAATGTTCTCTTAACATGTTTTGTAATAAAAGCAAAAAAGTTCTAATATCACATCAGTGTATGGGATCTGTTTTTTGCTTTTGTTTTCCTGTGTCCCTAAGCTATTCAGAACAAGCTCCTGGGGATGGGATGTCAGGAATTGGCATGTGTGTGCCTGATAACAGCAGCAATATCCAAGAGCAGATCCCTGCTGGGCTCCTTCAGTACTAAGGCTACCAGGTTTTATCCCGGAGTGGGGAGGAAGAGAGCTCTTGGAGCTACAAGAGGCCATGTCAGGACAGCCTGAAAGAAATACAAAGTGTAACCTGTAGCTGGGACATGTGGTGGAATCACATCCCTACAGACTTGCCTGCTAGAAGTGTTCGTTGTACAGTAGTGACAAGTAGTATAAAGCCATCTTGGAACAATTAAAAATGACACAGGAATGACCCCAGAAACAAGTTTATGTGTGTTAAAGATCCTTTGTTCATGTTATGGCCAGCTTAAGGCACAGACATCCAAGAAAAGTGCCTTTTGGATATTTATACAGCTCTAAGACTTTTATAATGAAGCTGGAAGAGCTTATAGATTATTCAATGTTAACAGACATCTGCCAAAGAAGATCTAGAGCAGTTTAAAGCAGGAATTAAAGCAAAGCTGCCTTCCTTTAGACTTGCACAAGGCCTGTTAAGCATTTTAAAGAGGTTTAAGCTTTGGTTTAATTGCAAGTGAATGGAATCAATGGAAGAGCAAAGCATGACAATTTTAATGGAATCCAGGGGTCTGATCCTACACACTTCACTCAAGACAAAGAACTGTTCTTTCTTACAGATTTCTTTTTCCCCAGCTGGACTACAACTACAGGATAAGGTGCTTTATACTAGAAAGAAAAATGTAAGTTCTCTTCTGCCTCTCCCTATTAAATAAGTAAACTTGGGGAGGAAGGGGGGAAAAGAGGGTAATAGAAATGACAAGAGGGGGAAACTTAATGCATCTATTAAAAAAAAAAAGGCTAGAAAATAAAGTGAACTTACACCATGATCAAGAGCGTAATGAGCTTCTGTCACATAGGTTACTGGTCTGGAGGGATCGAGAGCTTTAGTGTGAGCTATCACTGTCCTGTTTGCAAACAGTAAAGCAAGAGTTCAGCAACAGCATGGAGAAGCACAGCCCATTTCCCCAAGCTCTCTGTTCTTCCACCCTCACAGACATTTGGAGCTGGGTCTGACCTAGCAGACAGAGTATTGTTAATTCAATACTGGAGGATACTTAGTGATCATCTATCAAGTGCCTATAATGTAGCCCATTCTGTAGGAGTATAAACATCATGTCACAAAGCTGGCTGCTGCCCTGCCTAAATAAAGACCAGAGTGGAAGTGTACCAGGCACACGGGCAGCTCAGGAGTTGCAGATGGGACAGTGAGTTTGAAGACAAAACCATAAGAAGGGTAATGGGAAGTTCCTCAGCAGCTCTGCTCCTGCTAAAGCACAAGGCCACAGCAGACAGAGCAGTTAAAGGCTGAACGAGGGAAATAGAGGAATGGGGAGATGACAATGAATGGAAGGGTCAGGTTCTGCTGCTGCCTTGATATTGCAGGAGGGTGGTGTGTCATTGTGAAGAATGAAACTTCACAGTTACTTCTTAAGGCACTTAAAGCTACTAGGGACAGTCTGCTGTCCCATTAGAGAGGTGACTGTTGGCTAACCAAAGCTTAAATCTCTTTAAAGCGGGGAGGAGGAGGGAAGAGCTGTAGAGATTCAAAGCAGTGGCTTTGAAGGGGGCATCATGCTCCCCAGCAGAACAAATAACCAGCACTAACTGAAGAACCTCGTCTTTAGCATTAAAAGCCAGTTATTTTACAGCTCTTCTGTAATCCTCTAAGAATTTAGCACTGGTAACGAGGAACATGCTGTTCCCAGCAGGTTTGCTTTAGCTCAAACCAAATGGACCCCTGTTAATTCTGCAGAGCCTTACGTCTTTCCAAAGCAGCAGACTGAGACAGTTACGTCGTGCTGAGCATCAGTTCAACACATGAGCAGTTGCACTGTCAACTCGTGGGTACTGCTTCGGGGTTCCCAAGAAATGCCCTCCCTTTACTACTTCTCTGTGCCACCCCCAAGGAAGAAGATGCACCATCTGCCAAGAGCCAAGCCTCTGCTTTCTGTACAAGCAGATGCACTTACTTAAAGTAATAAGCTGCTGGGGCCAGCTCCGACGCTGGCTCGTTGGCTACTGACCACATCACGACGGATGGCCTGTTCTTATCCCTGCGGATCAGCTCCTCCATCACAACCAGATGATGCTGCAAGGACTTGTTCCCAAAGCTCTCACTGAAAGACAAAAGGAAGCAAGACTTGGTGAGGTGAGGGTATAAAATCCATCCCTTCCCCTGTGGAAACTCAAGCTTCTGGGATGTAGAAGCACAACTGAGCCTTGATGCTGGGTATGGCTTCTGCCCTATCTCCCCAAAGCCCGTTGCATGGTTCAGGGCCACGGTTTGGGCTCATTAATCCAGATGACGTGATGGCCGTGTGGCAGAATGCCCTCCGCTTGCCCAACCCCACCAGGCACACGTGGCACAAGGGGCTGATTGCTACATAGACCAAAGTACCTCCATTATCAGGACAACGGGCACTGTGGGTGCTTTTGAAGACACACACAACCAAGGGGAAGGGTCTTTTGGGCAGTCTCTTACGGCAGCTTAATGCCCACGGCCGGGCACTCGTCGATCACCACGATGCCGTAGGCATCGCACAGGTCCATGATCTCCTCGGCGTAGGGGTAATGGCTGGTGCGGAAGGAGTTTGCCCCCAGCCAACGCAGCAGGTTGAAGTCCTTCACAACCAGGGGCCAGTCCAGCCCTTTGCCACGGATCTGGGGGGAGGAACAGAGACATTGCAGCCCATCACACCGCCCCTGCCATGTTAGCCCGGCACCACTGCTCGCTCCCACAGCACCTCCAGCCCCGGGTGCCATTTCTAGCTGACCGCAGTGCAGTGTTTGCCTTCACGAAGGGCACTGCCGCTGCTCGCCATGCCCGGCCCGCCTGCTCCTTCCCTCTCCATCACGGGTCTTATCCCTGAGGCGGCCAGGGCAGGGCGGGAAGAGCGCTCCTGAGGGGAGCCCGCGCTGCCGCCGCCATGAGGGGAGCGGCGAGCGCGGGAACGGAGGCTCCGGCGCCATCCTGTGGCCGGGCCGCGCCTCGCAGCCCCGCGGCTCCCACACCGCCCGTCCTGACGTTATCCCGGCATTCCCGCCGTGGGGAACCGCTGCTTGTGACTGGAAGCCATGGCCGGGACCTGGTTTATAGCTTCTCTGCCAGCACGCCCCGGCTCGCCCATGCGAGCGGGGTTACAGCTATGGCAGGAGCGGGGACGGTGTCGCCTCACGCATGGCGTGGCGCAGGCTGTGAGGACGCGGCCCCGTTGAGCAGTGAGGGGAGGTGAAGGCGGCCGCCGCCTCAGCAGCACGACGCGAGGTGCCCATGGCGCATCACTTACATCTGCGTCTTCGTGCTTGTTCACGCCATGGAAGTAGAAGGGCCGGCCGTTGATGAGGAACTGCGTGCTGGTGACGTGCACGGTGCGGATGCCGACCGGGAGCGTGTACACGTCCTCCAGCATCGCCCCGTTCACCTGCGCCTGCATTTTCACCTGGAGTTCCGAGGAGACGACACAAGTGACGTGATGGGCTCCGCAAGGATGCCCTGTCCTCCCTCTCCTTCACTACAACGGCTTCCTCGACTTCCCATCCTTTCCCCAGCCTGCTCCTCACTGCTGCTTCAGCCACCTCTTGTGGTCCTCAGCGATGGAACAAGGTTTGACTAAAGACAATAGAAATCCAAGCTGGGGAAGATGAAGGATGAATCCTGGATGACCCTCCTGGAGCCTGTTCACTCCAAAAGATTCACTTTCTTTTCCTCTTACCCATCTGAGCTATTTTGTCCCCCAAGGCAAGGCAGCAGCACAGCAGCAGCACAGCAGCAGCATAGCTCTTCTGCCCTCATACCTTGATGCCAGGCAGTCACTGAAATGTCGTCTGCTCACAAGAGATACGGACCTGAGCCCCTGGAAACTCATCTGCTTCAGCTTCTGTATCTAAATGTCCCTACTGATCCTTGTGCTGTTGAAACCGAACTCTTGCAGAGTGGGAAGAAAGCTCATTGCATAGCAAAGCATGGGGAAGAGGCCAGCAGCCTGCTCCACAGACACTCAGCTTTCACAGTCTCCCTTCCTCTATCTTAAACATTCCTGTTGCAATGAATGGACTTGGCCCTAAATGTGAAGGGCAAGTGTCTCAGAGTGCACACATGCCCTTCACACCAACAGACCTTTCACTTCAGCATCCAGAAGCTGGCAGAGCTTGATTTGATTACTGCACAATCAACAACGCCGCTCTGGTTACATGAACAGCACCCGTGTAAGAAGATGGGTACAGAAGATGGGCCACGTTAGTGGTTCTTTAACCCTATTAGGCAGTCAGTTAATGCACATGGAAAGGAAGAAACACCACGTTACCTCTAAGGAGTAGCGGTATCCAGGGGTCTCGTGCATCAGGTAAGGCCACCAAAGGTTTGGGTTCAGGACTTTCAGCTCTCCAGCTGGCCCATCGCCTGTAGCAACCACTTTCCCCTCTTGGTCATATAAACTCAGGGATAACGAATAGAGTGTGCTGCCAACAACAGACACCTGATACTGCACCATTGCTGGTTCAAAGGAAACAAAAGACAATCAGAAACTGCCATGAAAGGAAAAATACATGCAGCAAATGTTGGAGGGGTTTCACACAGAGCAGCATTAAAAGAGGGAGGTGCAGAGCAACAACAGAGTGGCATGAATTGGCTGTAAAGTCTCAAGACTGTGTGTCTTGAGGTCCCCAATCCAGCAAGATCTGTGTATCACACAATTCTGTCAGTGATAATCCTGCTTTAATGGCAGGAAGCCTGCCCCTACAGAGAAATTCCACTTCAAGAAACACCTGATCATCCTTTCACTTTAACAGTTGTCTCTTGCGAGTAATTCTTTTCTTACCACTTCTAAACTCTTTACCATATCCTTGCAGCTGCTGAGCTGTGCAATGCATGAGCTCAGCTTCAAGAGAAAGCCACTATGAAACAAACTGAATCAGACTTTTGCAGGGTATTTTCTGCTGCTGCCCCTGTCATCTCCATTTGGAGTAACTGCTGCAATTGTTTTGGACGTACCAACACTGTCTGATGAAGTAGTTGTCACAGTAATATCATCTATGTAGACAGAAGGAGTGGTGTAAAGCACAACTGGGCGATGGATTCCAGCATAATTAAAGAAATCAAACCTGGTGTTCTGTACAAAATAGTTCTTGGGATACCTGAGTGAGGAAGACAGGAGAAATGGCTACGTTATGTTCCATTACAGAAACTGAAGGCAGCCTATGGGTGCTAGCAATGTAAATTGTCATGTAATAACAAATGCTGGCTGGTAAAATAGTCTTTACAGCAGGATGGATCTACCTTTCAGTAGTGCTGCTGCTGCACTGAAGGGAACTCTCAGTTAACAAGTATCTAATGCACTGAACAGGTTTGGTCCTTCAGGATAGCTGGTACTTGGATATTCCAGCTGAATTCAAGCTTCTCAAATCTGCCATTTATTCAACTTGGCAAATCACTTAATCTCAGTTCCTTGTGTATAAAACAGATGCAATAACTCAGTGCAGATTCCTCATAACAGCAAAGCTTAAACACCTCTCTGCTCAACAGATGAATTTCGGCATCAATACAATCCCATGCTTTCCTAAGGTGCCTGGAAGGTCTTGTGAACCAGTCCTGGGATGAGCTCAGCAGTACAGTAAGTAACTCACCTTGTTGTGTCACTCATGTATAGAATTGACCCTGGAGGCAGAGTATGGGGGGTGAGAGTGTTGTTGAGTGCAACAGTGATGCGGCAGGGGATCCCTGGGCTGTCCTGGATGATGCTGCTTATATCTGCTTCAAAAGGGAGGTGGCCCCCTTCATGCTCCACCACTTGCACTCCATTGACCCACTGCAAGAGAAGACACCCGTGAGCCCAAGAAGCAGGTTATTGGGTTTTTGTGGCAAGCGTAGAAGGGCAAAGGGAAGGAGCCCAGCAAAGGGCAGTTGGGATTCCCAGTAACACTGAACCTTGTTCTGGGCTCTTACTCCTTGAGGGATCAGTTTAGCAGCCCTTCGTTTGCTGGGTGCTAGGTCTTTGTCATGTACAAGCAAGGGTCACTGAGATGACAGTGGCAGATCGTGTAGCAAGGAAATGTTTCAGTTACTAAATTTAGTTACTAAATGTTTTAGTTACTGATACTGCAGAATCAGAGAAGAGAGACCTGGAAACAGGGCCAAGTTCTCAGCTGGAGGAAAACAGGCAGGAGTTAAGATATAAAATCTAGGCAGGGGTGTAGCTGCTGAACAAGCCATGAAACAGGTTTTAGTGCAGCATAATTCTGGTTAAACACAGGGACCATCTCCCCTGCAACGTACCACAATGGAGTAGTAATGGGCACTGCCAAAGCGGAGCACCACCCTGGTGTTGAGAGTGTCCTGAAGCCAGCGGAGGGGGAGCAGCACCTCTTTCTCATACCAAACCCAGCCGATGTAGTTCTCCAAGCTGGGGTCTTGAGTGATATCGTTGAAGCTGGCAGGCACTGGCATGTCAATCACAGGGCCAGTCTGGCAGGAATGGAACAGAAAGGGAGGAAACATCAGTTAAAGAAATTTTACTGTCCAACCTGCACTGCTAGAGCTGTCTCCTTCCACTGACAGCCTTAAAATCCATTTGTCCAGTGGAAATACTTGGGAAAACCTGTTTAGAAACTGGTGTGCTCTGTCACAGGTCCTATACAAGTCCTACTTAGTACCAGGCCCAGGTACCTGCTTGTTCCTACAGGAGGAAGATGCTCATATCTTTTCCCTTGATGATGTATAGTGAAATGCTTTCATTAATGACTCTGGTATTTCAGAATCAGAGACATGAGGGGAAAAAAATGCCCAGGTCACTGTTTCAGCTTGAGACTTGGCACGAGCAGTAGTTTCTCTTGCACAGCTCTAGGTGTTTAGAGCCAAGTCACTGGTGTGGGGTGCTGCTTGTTGGGCTAAGAGTTGTAGAAGGGTGACAAGAGACATGAATATTGTGGGTCAGATTCCCTATGGAAGGTTTGTGAAGACTGTTTGGGATGAGTCCAGCCTTTCTCATTCCCTGAAAGCAAAATAGATTCCTTGGGATTACAATTCACTCACACTTCATGTAAGGATCACAGGCAGGTAGTGTTGAAATACATTTAACATTGAGGTAACCGGATGCTATGGTGACATAGAGCTGTTCATTTTTAGCACCTGCTGTGCTCATGATGTTGCACAGAAGAGTGCTGCTGCAGCAGCTTCCCCTTTCCTCAGGAAGCCTTTCCATGGAGAACGGAACAAGGAAGGTCTGGTTGCCCGGGGGTGAGCATCATGTGCGCGGCTGACTCAGCACTGAACCATACCAGCGCTGCAGAGAAACTCAGTGCCCTTATCAGCCATCAGAAAATCCTAGCAGGAGAATCCCTGGACGGTAAAGTGGATTTTCCTGTATCTGATACAGGAAATCCTTTGACTGGAATGGCCATAATGTGCATCTCCTTCAGGGAGAGTCTCTGCTGTCTCAGGCAGGTTGAGCGTACATGGCTAAGCCTCCCTCTGGGGGGGAGGCACAGTAAAGGATCCCTCTACTCTGGCTGCCTCATTTCACTGTGCTTCCAGCAGCACAGTGCATTTCAGCTCCTTTCCTTCCACCACTGGGCAAAAAAGCTGGCCAAAGGGCTAAAAGAGAAATGATGGACATGTACGTTTTACACACAGACTACTTACTCCTTTTAGGTCATGGTGTTAATTCCATACCTGATTTCAGTTAGACTGGAACTGATTATCAGCACTCAGGTACTTTGGAATAAAATCACTCGAGTGCCCTTTCCTGGCGTTTTTATTTATCCGATGCTGTTGATCTTAGATAAGCGTTGTGCAAGGCAGCGCTAAAGGTGGCTGCAGTTCATTCAAATGCTTTCTGGCCTCTGAGCCAGGCGGGGTAATGAGAAGGGGTCGATTATTAGCAGGTCTCTTACGAGAACCCTCTGCACAGCGGTAAGGCGCCCGCACAGAGCAGCCGCTCCGCAGGCCCGGTAGGGAGGGAAAGAGGAACCGGTTCTCCCGGCGGAGCAGCGGCCCTGCCCTGCGGATTGCCCCGGGGCAGCCCCCGCCCGCACCCCGCGGTACCTGCCGGAGCGGCTGCCGATACCAGCGCTGCACGAAGCCGGCGTCTCTGGTCGGCGAGAGGTCGGCGCGGAAGCTCCAGAGGCCGCCGAGCTCCTTCCGCTCGCGGGACGGGGTGTCCCGGGGGTACAACATGCCCCGGGGCAGCGCTGCCGCCCAGCACACCGCC
Source organism: Loriculus beryllinus (assembly GCA_039877255.1). Classification (NCBI taxonomy): domain Eukaryota; kingdom Metazoa; phylum Chordata; class Aves; order Psittaciformes; family Psittacidae; genus Loriculus; species Loriculus beryllinus. The sequence continues at coordinate 12,514 of JBCJKH010059536.1, read as the reverse complement.
AGCAGCAGCAGCAGCAGTAGCAGCAGCAAGCGGCAGCCCCCAGCTAGCCCGGCTCCCGCACTACCACCACACACTGCTGCTGCTGCCGCCGCCATCTCCACTATGGGCAGTGCAGGGCCGTGGGGCGGTACCAGCGGGTGTAAGCCCTGCCCCGGCACAGCGGGGAGGGCCTACTGGGGAACCCGACCTCATCCCCGAGCCGTCGTCGGTCGGGGCTGCAGCCGTTTGTAGGCAAAGCGTGGGGTTAAAACGCTTGCGGGTGTTGGGCTGCGGACAGGCTCGCTGGGTTCCAGCGAGGAGGATGGGTTTGTGTCTTCATTGATGTGCTTGCCGCTTTCCTCTGTTGTCAGAATCGCTCTGTTTTCTGAGTCACTTTTCTTTGGTCTCAGAGTCACTTGTTGAAGCGGGAGGGCAAGGAGTTGTTGGAAAAGGCACAGAAGAGTGCTGATGACCGGATGGAATCGTGGGAACAGGCGGGAGGATGATGCTGCGTTAGAAAACGTCAGGGCTCGGCTGTTAAGCACGGTAACACTTTCCTATTCAGACCGCTACCCCCAGAACTTCATTAGGAATAAGGAGAAAAGTATCAAGGGGAAAAGGGCAAGGGAGGGAGGCAATGCCATCAGACTGGTTTTAGATTTGTAGGATATTTATTTGTATCCTATGTTTTCTTCCTGGATGACAACATGTACCTCCATGCACAATAAGCAGCCATCGGTCAGGCTGTGTTTGATTCAATTACAGAAGTACAAATGGCTTAGTTTATTGCAGGTCAATGAAGGGTTTAGTGACACATAAGAGTATCAGAAAGGTGGATGGTCAAATGGGAGTACTAATGATGATGAACTGTTTGTTTAAGCAATAGATCTAGGTGTGATAATCTGCTAAAACCACCTTCTTTTTTCAAACAGCACTGCCCCCCAAGGTGCTGAACAGTGGCAGCTGGGAACAAGGGAAAGCTGAATTGGCTGAGACTTGAAATTAAACGATGGGGAGAAAGCTTAATTTTAATTGTTGTTGCCCTAAAAGGATACTCACTTGGGTGGCCTCCTACATGTGAGGAAAGGAAAGAACCATGAGCTGGGAAGGAGGAGATAATCCCTCTTCTGAGTCTTGGTGTTGGCTGTTGCTGTCACCTTTCCACCTGACTTAAGCGTACATAATCAATTACCCTGCCACAGCTAACTTAGCTGGAAGGTGAGACACATGTACCAAATCAGAGAGAAGTGTCAGTAAGCAGGAGAGGACCTGGGGATGTCCTGGCAGTTCATACCTCAAGTAAGGCTGTTCCTGCCCTTAGTTTTGGTTTTACTTCTGTAAGGGCAAAAGGTGGTAAATAATCTCTGTAAGAGGCAACAGCAATGCAATGCCAGGGATTATTTAAATTTCCTTTTAAAGCACTCTGTCCCAATTTAGCTTGAAGGCAACAGGGCATGTAGCACACACAGGAAGGAAGTACAGGTAGTTCTGTAATGGGTGGGGATGACCCAGGGGTTGGCACAACCTGCCTAAGGCCATGCAAGCTCTAGTGCCAGGAGGAGATTTTATTTTCCTGCCAGAAAGCAGGGAGGGGAACATAATCCTAGCAGGAGAGCAGTGATAGCTGGAGATGTGGTGCATGGTACACCAAGCATCCCTCTTTGTGGACACACAGAGTCTTCCAGCAACACATGTGCTGACACTCCTACTGCTCTCTGCCTACCAGAAGCCCAACTCAGTCACACCTCTAAGAAGGAAGACACAAGACAGGAGTTTCAGTGAGCTACATACACCACAGTGTTTATTAACTCCAGGTTAGTGATATAGGCACAACATTGCATCCATGGGATCTCTCCCCACACTCTAAGCCTGTTCCTTCAGCCTCTTGAGCTGCTCCCTCAGGTGATCGATCTGGGCACTCACACTGCTCTTGGCAGTGCCACCCATGGCCGTGTACTGCTCCACACTGTTGAAGAAGTTGAAGACCTGGGAGACATCGCTGCCAAACAGGGGGCTGGGGAGGCAAAGAGAAGAGTGTCAATGGAGAGCACTGGGTGCTGGTGCCTGCTTTAAGTGCTCAGTGCCTGTGGAGATGGTGAAGGAGTGGGCATGGAGCCTTTCTGGAAAAGGAAGGGCCTCCTGCAGCCCTGGCACTTCTGGTGCCTGACAGTAGCTGCCTGTGGGAGACCAAAGAGTCAGCTCCACAGGCAGAAGTCTGGAGCCAAAGTCTTCTGGAGGGCTGGTGCCTCCATGTCAGGGCATGAGTTTCATCCAGTCCCTCCCAATAGCTGCTGCCCATGGCCTGCTGGAGCTGGGTGGTTGTGATGTTGTCCCCATTCTCCCAGCAGTATTTTGCAGTGCTGTCTGGCCCAGGTGATTTGGAGAAGGGCAGTCTGTTGAGGGAATTCAAGGTAAAAGTGATACAAACCTGATGTTCTTCAGCTCTTCAGGGCTGAGTTTATTGATGGGGATGCCTTTAGACTCAGCAAGGTGGACGGCCTTTCCAGAGGCAATGTGGGCTTGTCTGAATGGCATCTGCAGTGAGTAGAGGCTGCAGTTAGTGACCAGGCAATGGGGGTGTTTCCCAAAGGATGCAAAAAAAATGTGTTCTCTGTTTTGCTTGGCTTGTTCTCATCTAGTAAAATGCCATGTGAATCCAGGTTTGTTGACCCAGAGTGATCATCACCTCAGAACAGAACACAAGGCCTCATCCCAGGCTCTTGCTAAGCAGTATTCTGCATCCAAAGGAATCAGAGTTCCAAGTTTCCCCCTGATACCTACCCCTTTACGGACCAAATAGAGAGCCAGGTCAGTAGACAGCATCTCAGGGCTCAGAGCTCTCTCCATGTTCTCCTTGTTGATCTGCAGAAAGGGTGAGAGGGAGGCATCATCACCTCTTCCTTTGGGATGTCAATGGTCACACTGAGGGGACTTTATCTGAAAGGGACTTTGCTCTAAAAGGACCCTCTGATCCCTTGAGCAGCTGACGCTGCTGGCCATAGTGAGCCATATGGGTGAGCTACTGAAATCCTTCACCTTACAACCAGTCTAGAGCTCATTTACCCATGTTATCTATGCCATGTGCACCCCAACCATGTTGAGTAGTGAGAGCCTGAAGCCTTACCTGGAGGGTAGAAATCACTCCAGTGGCCACCTGGAGCACAGCATTCAGGGTGTCCACAACATCAAAGACAGCCTCCTTGTCCTCCTGCATTAGAACAGGGATGGAAACTGCTGTGAGTCAACGTGGTGCAGCCCAAAAGCTCAACCAAGAGCCTGAGCAGCCTGGCCAGCAGAGCTGGGGCTCAGCACAGGGGCTCCTCTATGGCCGTGGTGCCAAGTGAATTGTGCTGAGATTCAGCCCCTTCCTCACCCCCTGCACACAAGCGGGGTCTGTGCAGGGACAGGGACAGGCAAAGTGCTCCAGAGTAGAAGAGATCTGTGTGCTTGAGAGACCCTGTGAAACCAACATGTGTTTTACCTGCAGATCCTTGTTGTAGGTGCTTGGAAGGCCTTTGAGAACCATGAGAATGGCAGCCAGCTGCAGAGAGAAGCAGGCGAGGTGGTTAGGTTCAAGAGGAGAAGCACAGTGTCCCAGCAGAGGTGAAGAGCCCAGACTGGGCACATTTCTTTGAGCAGAGGCAAGGAGGAGGAACATTCCTCAGCCCTGCATGAGCACTTTCCCCATCCCTTTCCCTCCAGAGCCCGCTCACCCGTCCAAACACTCGTCCAGCTTTGCTGCGGATCAGTTCCAGGCTATCAGGGTTCTTCTTCTGAGGCATCAGGCTGCTGCCAGTGCTGGAACAAAGGTGTGTGGAGTGTAACGGTGAGCAGGACCCCAGCCCATACAGACACAGGTCGTGCAGCATCCTGGTACAGCCCTCCAAACGCAACATATGCGTCCCTTTTTCTTTCTAGGCTTTAGGAAAGCAGTGAACTGAGTGTGCCAACTCTCTCTTGTTTCCCACAGCAAAGCCTTTGGTTTTGCAGTCCTGCCTGGAGCTAACATGCAGTTCCAGCTCTCAAAGAGGCAGCAAAGAGGAGATTTCCCCCAAGCCTCCCCATGGCTGCTATCAGCAGGTCAGCTCTCCTTCTGTGACAACAGAGAGGGAGGGCTGTGTTGTGCTGCCCCAAGAGACAGGAAATCTGTTAGGATTGCAAAGCTGGCCAGGCAGGGAAGGCTTTGGCAGGCAGTGCCAGCAGAGGAGGAAGTTGTCTGTGCCAGCAGTTGCTGGGGTGGAGCGAGTGCTGAATGCAGACTTGGTTGAGTTGCCAGAATGAGAAAGAAGTGTTTAGGACTGAGGGGTATTCACCCTACGGCTGCCTTTCTGCCAGCCTTTTAATGCTGTGTCAGCCTGGGGCAGCAGGGAGACCCCAAACACTGTCTTACTCCATCAGGTGAGGATAGCTGAGGAAGAGAGGCTGAGGGTTTGGTTCTTTGTCCAGAGGCCTACCTATAAGCATCAGAGAGGGTCACAAAGCCAAACTCGCTGGTGCTGTAGATTATGAGATCTTCAGCCATCTTGCTTAGGTGGATCATCAGCAGGGTGGCAAAGGAGAGGAATTCCACTGCAGAGAAGGCAGGAAATAAGGATGTGGAAAAGGTGCTTGTTTGCTTGATAACCCAGGGAGCCCCAACTGGAATTTAAACACCATCAAACAGGTTTTCTGCATAAGTACTTCCTAGTGGAGGATTTCAGTCCTTTATGAAGGAAGTTAGCTTGAAAGGTCTCAGGAGGCTGCTTCTAGAATGGTGTTGGGAAGAAGTGATTGAGTTGTGCTTACCCACAAAGTCTCTCTCACTAATGGCATCCATGCTGTTCAGGCTGATGGAGGCAAAGTCCAGCTCTGTAAGGAAGGTGATGGACAGAGAAAGTCAGGTTTGGTGTGAAGGGAGCTAGAATATAGCAGTTTGCCCCAGCATGCAGGTAACTGTGAGCCCTTGAGTATTCCCAGGAACACAAACATGCTTTGTTATTAGCCCAGGCAGACAGTGTGCAGCAGAGCTGGTTCTGTTTATGGTCTTGCCTTACAGACACCTGCTGCCTCACTGCAGTAAAGGTCTTCTGGTTTACTAAGTCAACAGGAGCTGCCTCTCTTCTCTTTCACTGAGCATCAAATAACACTTACTTCTTCTTAATTAACACTCTCCATGTCCATGTTTAAGATATTGTTACTTCAGTACAATGTGTCAAAGGCTTCCCCATCACCCAGGGATTATGAGCAGACCTATGCTTCTCAGTCATATGGAGACATTTACCATTACGTAGAAGCTCTCTGTCAATGTCCAGTGGGTGACCAGCCAGAGCACCACTGCCAGGGGAAGAAAGAAACAGAAGTCATGTATGACATCCTGCACACTCAAACCAAAGCTGAGCTCTGGTACCCAGTGATGACACCTCTCTGAAGATTTCCCTCCCCCAGTTCATTTTTGTGTCATACAATGTGGCCTGAAGCTTGGCAAACTCTGACCTCTGGAATGAGAGGAAGGTTTATTTGATAAAAGATTGTAGTTCCTAATTTTGGGAAGTGAGAAGAACAGTCTCTTTGTGGTGAGAGTCTTCTATTTGGCAAGAGAAGCAAGGATTGCAGCCTTGCAGATCTTTAGTGAACAGATTATACAAACCCCAGTGGTTCAGGAAAGCAAAGATCTGCCTCAGCCATTTCATAGAGCGAAGTGAGACCGAAAGACTACACATGAAGTAAACTTTATACCTTCCCAAAGGCAAGACATTCATCCTCCTCTTCACATCTCCCAGGCGCTCAGAGTCACGGGTCAGAGCAACAGCGTGGCTGGGAAAGGACATAAGAGGTGAAGCACCTGATGTCAGAAAGTGTCACACAACCCAAGAGGAGAGAGTGGCCAAAGGATGGAGCATCCAGGAGTCAGCCTCCACTGTCCACTCAGTGCTTGGATCAGAGCCACGTGGGGAGCTCCTGTTCCAGTCTGCAAGGTTATCTCTGGTTTGTCACCAGCCCTGTCTGCCCCCTCAGAGGACGATGCCCTTCTAGGCTCCAGCTGAGCCTGGCCCCAAGGGTAGCGAAGGGTCCCTGCAGCCAAGTGTAAAGGTGGTTACCTGAGCAAGAACTGGCTCCATCTGATGGGCTGAGCTTTCTGCAGGTGGGTGTAGCCAGGCAAGATAACATCGATTTCTCTGCATGTGAAAGGAGAGAAGGAAGTAAGCAGCAGCTCTGAGAATACCAGCAGTGGCAGGTACACTCCAGGGTTTTCTATCTTTAGCTTATGCTGAAGCTGGTCTATCTCCCTGTCACCTGCTACCTAAGCACATGGGGTTTAGATTTCCCAGTCTTTCAGAGTGGTTCATCTGCCATAGGCCTCCCTGGAAAATTACAGGCAAAGATTCCTCAGTCCACCCGCAGTTTGGAATGTGGTGTGTAAGGAGCAGAGTTTAACAGGGACTTTACACAGCTAAGCTTTTCTCATATTTAGAATGAAACATGTTCCAAACTCCTTCAGATGGATTTGGTCCTTCTGAAGTCCTGCCTGCACTTCCCACCTCAACTCCTTTGCCTGGGTACACTGAGGGAGAAGGAAGGTCTTTGTGACATGAACTGTGAGGAAAGGGAGTCCATTGCCTTTCCCTGTGCTGCCACACACTGCCTGTCTGTCTGTCTGTCTGTAACCTCCTCTGAAGGAGACCCTGCTGCTGCTCTCACTGGGGCCAGTCAAAGAGCAAGCCTGGAAGTCTCCTGGTCCTGCAAGGCAAAGGTCATGGATTTGGAAAGCACTTACATGGCAGCACGTTCCACCAGGGTCTTAATGAGCTGCAGGAGGTGACTGGAGATGACAGAGAGGGAATTCCTCATGAACAGCTTCAAGTCAGTCACAACCTGTGTAAGATTGGCCACAGTCAGACAAAGCAGAATGTGACATATGTAGTGACTGGCCACTTTCACAGCAATCCCCTCCTTCTGTGTGATGGGAAGGTTCACCTTCCTGTCATCATTTGATCCTTTTGATGTGGTAATGTCAGTATACTTTGCTCCTCAGGAAAAGAGCCAAAGGCAGTTCTGGTCTCAGGTCTCCTGAAGTGAGCTGAGGGAGGAGTAGAAAGGATTCAAAATAAATTCTCAACATACCTGATCATTCCTGCTTCTTCCAGTGTGCAGCTTTCCAGCTATGTCTCCAATCAGCTCCTGAGGACAAGAAGAGGATTTCTATCAGTATCTTTGTACTCTAAGCAGGAGACTCCACATGAGCAGACCTCATCCCTGCCTGGAAGGGATTCTAGAGGATCCTGTGAGTAGCCATGGGATCCCTTCTGGGGATGGGCACGTTTTGGTTCTACACTTGTACAGTGCCTCTTCCACAAAAGGGGTCTTGGAGCTTGATTGTGCAGCAGGGGTCTAGTGGAATTTCCCAGTGGAACAGAGGTACAAGCACTTCATGTCGGGCAGATCCAGCTCCAGAGGAGCAGGAGCAAGAGGTGAGAGGACCCAAACCTTTAGTCTGCGTTCGTTGGCAGTGTGGATATCCTCATCGGTGTGTTTCACCACAAAGGCTCCTTTAGACCATTCCTCAGAGATCTACAAACATCAGCAGAAACACCAGTCAGCCTTTACAGTTACCCTGATGCTGTGCATGGGTGTCCTCAGGAAATACCAATTTCTGCCATCCCAGTGGATATCAAAGTGTTAAAAGTCTCACGTGAGCTCTGGCATTCCTGTTCTTTCAGGCCAAGGCTGGCTGCTTGCTCTGTCCCCATATTCTATGCTGCACTTGGTGGGATTCCTCTCTCTCCCCATGATGATTCTGCAGTCTTATGGCTATAGGAGGATTTAAGCTTTGCAGCAAAAAGTGAGCTCATTGTCCACCAGGATTTTCCTATACAAACATTGTATAGAGTCCCCATTGTCCATGGTGGGTGAGCAAGAACAATGGGATATTTTCTATGCAGGCTATGCATTGCCTGTTCTGAGTCGGGCAGCCAGACTCAGCAGGATCCCAGCTGCCAGCAGGAAAATAATATTCCTACTTCATAGGGAAACAATTCCTGGTGACTGCAGTGTGAAGAGGCTGGGCAGGTCACACTGAGCACACCTCACCATGGCACTGGGGCTGTCACGATGAGCATTGGCAATGTGCTCCTCAGGGCTTCAGGCTCTCACTGGGGGCTTCTCAGCTGGTTCACATCCCATTGTCTGGTTTTGGTGCCTTTAGTGGGATGTAGTTTGAGCATCCATCTCCTGCCCAGAATGTCTCCAAGAGACCTGAGTGCAGTACACACGGGCCAGTGATGTCTGTGACTTAGGGCAGCGTTCCCTTTCAGGAAGGCACTTCAGCACATTCCTAGCTCCAAGGAACAGGACATAAGGACATGGAAAGATTCTCTTTCTAGTGAGACACTGGAACAGGTTGCCCAAAGAACTGGTAAACGCTCCATCCTTGGCTGTGTTCAAGGCCAGGCTGGACAGAGTCTTGGGTTATGTGGTCTAGTGTGTGGTGTCCATGCCCACAGCAGCGGGGTTGGAACTTAGTGATTTTAAGGTCCTTTCCAACCCAAACTATTCTATGGTTCTATGATTCCTTAGAACAGCAGGTCAGGGAGACTAGTAGTGATGCTGTCAGAGAAGAGCCATTCATTTCAGCGCTCATAACAGTTTCTAAAGGACATAAATACCTTTTCCAGGCCACTCAAGATCTTCTCCATCTCACTTTTAGGTAGGATTCCAGTCTTCTCCAAGGCTTTGGCATAAGCTATGCTTCCCTGGATATCAACTTCAGCCAGTCTCTGATCATAGCTGATGGAAGCATTGAGCATCTCCATGACTGGATCTGTGCTTCCACTGAATCTTCCTCCCCAAAGTTTATCTCCCTGAGACAAAGGAAGCAGCATATTAAAGAGGCCAAATAACTTCAGTGAAGGTCCTATGCACTATATAATGTCCAGTGATCTGTTCGTGCAGTACTGAGGCCATGCTCAGCTATATTCTTGCAGTGTGGTAGCACTGACTAAAAATGGACTTCAGGACCTTTGGGAAAGCAATGGAGAACTGTCATTGTCACTAGTGTTCAGCTCCCAGGCTGTGAGGCCTGGCTCAGGAATCCACCAGGATATTTTACCTCTGCAGGGAGTTCCTGAAATTATTATCAGGGCATATGGTGCAAGACCAGCATGGATTTCTCTTTTAAAGCAGCTGCAGGTCAGCAACCCTTCTACAGCCTTTTGAAGGGGGAAAAAAGGAAAGCAGTCACTAACAAATAGAATGAAAGCCAGTGTCAAAGGCGTTTTTGTTCTCTTGAGCTAACAGGTATGTTTCTTTGATAGACAAAGAGCTGGAGGCCAGCACAAACCACAATATGAGGTGTTTGGGGTATCCCCAGAGTCCACAATGTGCTTGCAAGCTTTGGCATAGAATTAGCATAAAACTGCTTGAGGTCCAGACTGCAGAAAGGGAGTCAAGCATCAAGAATGTTCAGGAAAATAAATCAACAGGAAGGTTTTAAACAGCATAGAAATGAAAGTTGGTTTTCTACCCATAACCAAGAGTAACCTGACTCACTTGAATGTGCCATCTATGTAATTACTGCACTGGGTGACCAAAGACAGGTACATAATTCTATCTGTGCATCACAGCTGCTTGTGTGTGAGCTTTTTCAGCAGTGAATCAGCAACTGAACGGATTCACCAGCTAAGAGACATATATGTCACTTTTTGCTTGCCTGGGTAGGACACCATGAAACTTGCACTGAAATGGAATTTCACTGTGCAGAGGCCTTACAAATTATCCAAGATTTCAAAAGCAACTCTCTAGTGCTAACAGGCACAAAAAAGAAACTGGAGTCACTTAAAGGAAGGGCCAAAATCGAGTCACCATTACAGAGCAGGTAATAATTACTGATCTACCTGATTTTCTTTCAGACCCCCCCTGTCCAGTCTCTTCTCACACTGTAACTACCATGGACAGCAAGAAGCTGGTGGGACAGTTGCAAGCTGGTCTGTGTCAGGGCTTTATCAGTCAGACAAAGCACTGTTGAGTAACTTCAGAAACTTGATTCCTAGTGATTGTCTCCATGTCTCTGCTGATTCCTGCTGAAATAACATGACTGAGAGGGCAGCAGGAGAGAGCCTACATAGGTAAGGGTGTAGGCATCTTGAAGGCAGGTTTGTCAGAAAACTGAGGGCAGGCAGAGGGGGAATCAGAATTGAGCAAGAAAAGTGTTGGAGACCTCAGTTTGCATCTGGTGCCCACAGGAGGATGGCACAGGGGGTGGTGAATTAAAGGCCAGTATAAGAGGCCGAGTGCTTCAGTAGGGAACAGGATTATTCAGATATAACTTCAGTATTATGGGTTTCCATCAAAGTGAGAAGTGGGTCAGCAGAAGCATTGCAACACATACATTTGCAATCAGGAAAGTAAAACGGAAAGATTAACTTTAGCTAGCTGCAGGACTCTGATTTGAGAGGTGGCTGTTACAGTCCAAGAGTTCACAGACACACATCTGCAACCCAGAGAAGAGGAAGCCAGGGCTGTAGTAGCCATTTGAAGGCAGAGAATGTGACTCACTGGGATGACTGCTCACGTCTCACCTACCAGGCACAGAAACTGAAAACGCAGCTTTTGTGCACACAAACGTTTGCAGAACCTGCTGTGCAGTACCACAAGCCATCAGGAATGAACTGCACGGGTTATTAGTCCCTCCCTGGGAGAAGGAAGAACCTGCAGGCAAGGGCAGGCTGCTCGGCCTGCCACTTACACTTTAACTCAGCTGAATTTGTGTTTGCCAGAGCACCCCGAGACCACCCCACCAGAGAAGCAAAGTTCACCCTCACCTCGCCTGCCATTGCGGACGATGTTCTCCTTGCTCCTGCAGCGATCCCGCAACTGGTGCGACCTGTGGGACAGCGCACGGAGGTGAGGGTCCCAGTCCTGATACTGGCCCCGTTCACCTGCTCAGCAACTTAACCCCGGCGCCTCGCCATCCCCCGGCCCCGCCGCTCGCTTTTACCCGCTTGTGCGTGGGGCTGACGGCTCGTCCCGCCCCGTCGGGGCGGAGTGTCCCCGGGGCCGGCCCCGCTTCGGTCCCCCCTCCCCTCGTACCACCCAGGGAAACGGGGGGGCTCAGCTTTGTCTGTGCTACAATGACATTTTCTCCCCTGTGTCCGCTGCCGGGGACCTCTGAGGGTTGCAGGAAGTGCATCCCCCCTTTTCTTGTGCGCTTTTGGGTTTCCTGCCCTTTATCCAGCCCTGTTGGCACAGGGCCGTAGGATAATTCAGGTAGGAAAGGACCAGTCCAGCTGTCTTTCCTATGTTCTCTGTCCTACTATTCATCCCCTTTCTGAGCTGAAGTCTAGGGCATAATGGGATTGCTCGATTGGGTCATGCTTCATTCTGTAACAAAGAGGGCATGGGCAGAGTGACATGGCTACCATCAGGCTGCCTCTGGCTACCAAATCTGAAGGAGCAAGTACATTTTGCAGCTGGATTTTCAGTGTTCCACCTTCAGTATCAGACCAGAGCATGCTCAAAATCTGTATCTGGATCCAAGCATTAATTCACTGCTTCTCAAATACTTCCACTTATATTTATTGGGGAGGGGGGAGATGACCCTGTTCCCTTTCAGACTTCCAGGCTTGTGGCAGCACAGAGCATCACATTGGCTACACTGGGGAAACCTCTTTAGACCATTTTGTTGCCAGGTTCCTTCCTCTTCTGAGGTCCCTCATTTTTAATGCTTCTCTTGCAATGTTCATCTTTTAAGACTGAGTCCTTATTCTGACCTTTGACAAGAAGTTGCTGAGGATTTGGAAAACCAGTAAGCACTAGAATTACATCTAGAATGGAGCATGTACAGGGAGAGGCTTTAGCTCGAGGTGTTTGTGATATGGGCTCAGGGCTGGCTATGTGGAACATGTACAACCTGTTCAAAGACTGGCCTCCAGAGAGCAGTTGTAACCCACAGAGCTAAGAAATGAAAGATGGAATCTCTGTGGCACTTGCAGAGTTGCCCTGTATCTATTTTGAGAGTTGTTTTCACATTGTTAACCCTATGTGTGTGTGCTACATGATAGCTTTGATTTCTAAATGTTACCTGTATTTAAACAGTTCCATGGTCAAATATACCAGTGAAAGCTCCACTTTCAGTTCTGTTAACTGAATGTGTGTATTTTTTTCCACATATCTGTATGTACACTTCTCTGTAAAGCGAGAAATAGAAACGGTTGAAGAATCCCAATGAAACTGGTCTGTGTTGCCTGGCAAAGAGGAGTCCAGTGTAGATGGACACGCTTGGATGTTGCTGTCTCAAATTCAGCCATGGTGCCTGCAGGGGACGTTGCTGTCACGCAGTGCATCCGTTCTCACAGTTCTCTTGTGGCAGTGGAATATGACTAGCTCAGCTTCTTCCATAGAGAGCTAGGGGACAAAAGGACCGGGCACAGGAATTTGTTTAGGAGACAAAATATTCAGCAGGATTTTTCCAAGTGTAAAAGCAGGTTAGAGCTCTTTTCCCTGGGGGGGGGGGGGGGGGGGGGAAAGTTCACCCCTTTTGGGAATTTCCCAAAATCCTTTT
>JBCJKH010059535.1:6982-11982 GCA_039877255.1 Loriculus beryllinus | reverse complement strand
TCATCCTTATTTAAACTGTGTTGCAGTTCAACTTAATGTTTTCTCCTCAAGGAGTCCTAACAGTCACCCCAATTAATTTTCCTACTTAAAACCCCCAGAACTCTTATTTCACAGCCTAAAATGCCATTTTTGTTTAATATTTTTTTAACACTTTGTAGGCATCCAAGTCCTTTTATATTTTCTTCCTAGAAAGCATGCCTTGCATTAAGTATTTTCTGGGAAACCAAATAATAAGATCGAGATCTGTAAAAACTGGGGTTTTGTTCTATTCAACAGCCAGTCCCCTCCCTCTTCCTTGGCTGCAGAGGATATTAGCTCTGAAATTGCTGCTTTGAGTATGTTTCCTGTATTTTTTTCCTGTAGGTGGCTCTTTAGCGAGGAATTCTGCCACATCTAACCAAGTACATGTGATGATTTTCCATGTCATAGCCCCAAAATATAGGTCTAAAAGTAAGAAAGACCATGTACCATGTGTATGAATAACAAAAAAAACCAACAAACCAACCCACCACCTCAATGGATTCAGGTTTCTTTCTCATCAGCAAAAATACTGAACGTAGAAATACAGTTTTAAAGGAAGAAAACTCATTTCCTGAAATGTTCATACTTTTGAGTCATTGTGATCAAACTCCAGGAGTTTCTGTTTCCCTCTGATCTTAATTTATTGACCTGTTTTTCTGCCCTAGTTACATCCCTCTAAGACTAACTTTAGTGGAAACACTTTCTACAGTTCTTTCTGAGAAAGCATTTACGTACAGAGACTACGTAAATGCATGTGGTTGAATTCTGGAACTTCCTCAAGAGCTAGACATGTCTGTTGGTATGTGACCAAGGAACAAACAACCTAGTGCAAAACCCCTGAAATTCTAGTCTAAAAAAGATAAAAAGTGATCTCCTAAATTTAGATATAATCAGCTTATGTATGAAGTGTTTCTCATGGAGTTACATTCCCATTTTGTCTTGTGAACTCATCTAGTGCTTACCTTGTTTTTTAAATCACTGTTATTTAAGTTACCTACTTAACAAATGGTATGTCTATCACTAAGGTTCTTTGCACTTTAATTTTTCAATCACATTGTCTGGTCGACTTTGCTTTACTTCCCTGAGGGAGATTGCACTGCTTTTTTTTCCTAAACTCCATGAACAAGCATCCTTCTTCACTTTTCTAGTTATTCTGTGCCTGTAACAATCATTTAATGTTATTCTCTTTTACAGGGTATTTATCTGGTATGCACACAGCTTTGATAAAAAATGTTGATGAAAACAGTTTCATTGACTTGCAACTATTGGCGTTAGCAGTAACAACTACATGCAACCCATCTGCACCACCACCAAGAGAGGCTCCCTGAATAGAAAAATGCAACAGCCCACAACACTTTTACTATTAAGGCAGTAAACCCTCAATGACTACAATTTAAGGAAAAGCCCATCTTTAAGAACGACTGAAAAAAAAAATCCTAATTGTGACAACTGCGCACTTCCACACTGCCACCTATTGGGGGATTTTAAAGCACTTTACAAACATTAGCGAATTTTACCTGAAGGTGTTTCCATGAGACAGACGCCATTCCTGTCCCACAAAGAAAAAGCACCTTGTAGACTATGTTAAAGATTTTCAAAGGCATGCCATTGGTGCTGTCCACCTAAATGCCTAAATATATTTCCTGATCTTCACCATGTATCACTGCAGTGCTAACACAGTTACCAGACTACAAATATTAAGTCTTTTGAAAATTAGGTATGTTATTTAGATGCCTAAACGGAAGGTGAAAATTCGCAGCTTAATCAGCTATTTCACTGTCCCGTGGGAGCTGCCCATGGCTGTAATCTGCACAGTGGGAAAACCTAGTGATGGATGCAGAAGGCTGCTTCTCTGATAAAAATGACCAGAACATACTACAGCATAGCATACGTTTTACAGCGATGCAAGCAAGTGAAACAAGTATTCAAGTTGCAGTGGCATTATATTTTCTATAAAATAAAGTCTTGGCCAGAGACAAGGAAAATATCCTTGCTCTTTTAATTCTAACCATCCATAAATACTCTTCCTGTTTGTGTTTTATTGGAAAACAACTGATTTAAAAGTCACCTAGTGTTATAATCCCCCCTCCACAGCTGCCATGTGTCCACCAGTGGTAGTAACAGACCCTTTCATTCACAAGCAAAGCCAGCAGAATAAAGAGGAAGAGGAGGAGTAGCTGAAGGGAAAGACAGTGAGACAGCAGATAAATTCCATTTGTGCTATTAAAAAAAAAGAAAAAAGAAAAGTGAACTCAGTGGTTGAAAAGTGAAGATAAAAAGATGAAAACAGTAATCTTGCTACAGAAACCAGAGAATTATGCTCTTGCGCTGCCTCCCCCCTTTTTTTTTCCCTTGCTTTCACACTGTACAAACTGTAGCACCCTGAACAACTCACTCCCCTGCTATTTCCAGCACTTTACAGAAACTTTTCAACATTTCTCTTCGACACATATTTTCAGCAGTGGGGTGAAGACAATAAGTAAACAGGTTCTGAAGGGCTATTTAGAGAGCTGGTCAGTCACAGTAATAATAACGCAAAAAGAAAAAACCCCACATAGCACAGAACATCTATCCTATGCGCTGTAGCCACAGACAGCACATGACCTCTGACAAACAGTTTTCAGAGTAATTTTAATGCTACTCTGGATTTAACTTGACTAACTGGTAGCAATTGAGCACATCTTTTTTTGTGGCAGCAGTTATCTAAAATGCTACAATAACAGCATCAAAAGTAGAATGGTGGAAGATTGGTTTTCCATTGTGCTGCTGAACTGGCATAATGCCCACTTTAAAAGCAATTCGCTGCTCATCACTGAAATCTGGCAGACACGACACTAAATGCCTTGAGGGAAAAAAAAAAGGGTCTTGAGAAGGGGGAACCACTCCAACCACCGAGCAAAGAAAAAGGAGGGGGGGGGGGGGGGAAAAAAGAAGGAAGAAAGCAAAGAATGATGAATCTATGTAAGAAGAGAAAATTGCAAAATAAAAAGTTTAGCACTGCATGCAGACTCAACAGGCTCTACTTAATTTGCTTGAAGGTTTTATCACAGGCTTGCATTAGTAATAGCAGAACAAAACAAAAGCAAATATATATTTATGTCTGTCTATTGTTCTGATGAAGTGAAAATGTACTGAGTTACGTCAATCATTTGTCAAACACATCTTCCTAGTTTTATTTACCACCAAATATAATGAGTAAATATGTGATAATAAAACTCTTCTTTTTATACGGACATATACAATTTTTTCCCACTACTAAATACAGGTAATGATTTAGGAAGCTTTCAAAATGTCTTTTTACTGTCAATAAAACTAATTCTATTCCCATTTTCATGTTAAAAAAAGGCTTTACAAATGAAAATTCAAATTAAAATTCTGATTATAGTGTAGTGTGACAACACCTGTATTTATAATTTTACTGTCAGCTAGCTTGTAGCGTTTAACAATAGCTTGAAGCAGAAAAGTAATTGGAATTTGTCTGTAACATGCCAGATGACGACATTGGGCACTTTGCTGTGCTAAAGCAAATTTGGTTTGATGACAAAA
This sequence comes from Loriculus beryllinus, assembly GCA_039877255.1. Taxonomy (NCBI): domain Eukaryota; kingdom Metazoa; phylum Chordata; class Aves; order Psittaciformes; family Psittacidae; genus Loriculus; species Loriculus beryllinus. The sequence continues at coordinate 8,415 of JBCJKH010059535.1, read as the reverse complement.
TAACCTTAAAAAGATCGGGACCCCTTCCCCCCAAAGGTTAAATAAACCCATCCTCCACACACGGACATGTAATGTACTGTGGTAAACCAAAACAGCTGAGCAGTAGCTGTAGAAATCAGGGCAGCCCTGGAATTGGCAGTGCCCTCCTAAGCATACATCCCCCAGGTCCCTCCCTGCAACATTCAACTCCCAGCAGCTTTTCTAAAATGGTGCATTACTCCAATATTATAATCAATATAATTTAGAAACATGGGAGAGAGAGAAAGAAAGCAAAGGCACATTAGGTTGGGAAGAGATGCTAACACAAGTGCTGCAGTTCTGAGGACCTCTGTGTGAATATAAAAGGAAAACTACAACAAAAATGTGCGATGTCGATGTGAACGCAGAAGTACCCTACGTATAGCAGTGCTTTCTTATTGCCCGTACAGTTACACTCACACGCACTAACTGGTGTGTACTGACAGGGCAGATTAAAATTAGGACACAAACACGTACACTTTTCAAAAAATGGGGAAAAAAACCCCAACCCGACTCAGCTATTCAACCAGAAAATTTCAAAACTCAAACACATGCCACTCTCCACACACAATTTGTCTTACTCAAGCCTACAAATTAAAAGCCCATGTTTTTCATTATCCTAAAGACAGCAAAAAAAGAAAGAAAAGGAAGCCACATAAGAAAGAAAAACAGAATGACAGTGATGTTTTAGTTTATACTAGATATGGCAACACATACAAACTGTCAAAACTATGGAGTGAAAAAAGCTGTTATCAAGCAACTGTCAAGAGAGTCCTCTGAGATTTGGAAATCTTGTGTTTATTGTAACTACTGCACATTACACAAAGAAAGAAACATCCCTCTTCTTACCACTGCTGCTAAATATCATTCAAGAGAACCCAGACTTCTCCCTCACTATTTAGATTAATTCCCCCCCACTCCTCCCCCCCTCTGTGTAATTCTGTGGTTGACAGCACAGGGCCCCTCCTTTAAAGGTTGTATATTGTTTGGTCAAAGTTCAAAGAGAAACTTGAGGTTTTATCAAACATTATTTCATTTTTAAGAGCTGTCAACAACCATTTTATGTTGTTAACTTGTTGTCTATCATTTAAGAGTGGAAACTCTGCACACCAAAACACATAGAGGAAGAATTCTCTCTTAAAACATCTATGTAGAAAGAGCAAAGATAATGGAAACAGCTATTTTACTAGGCATACTAGCAATTCTTTTCAATGTATTTTAACATACTGACTAGAAATGAGACTTACAGTTAACTGGCAGTGGGCTACAAATTCAAAGGTTTATTCTGAATGTATTAATGCAGATTTTAAATCACACTTTCTGATTATAAGAAAACCAACACCCGTTAGAGTGAAATCCCCAGTATTTACAGGGTTTCAATACAACCTTCAAAGTATTGTTTTGAGTTGATAGCC
>JBCJKH010059529.1:36343-48072 GCA_039877255.1 Loriculus beryllinus | reverse complement strand
CCTTGAGTGGTTGTGATCTCAACCCAGCTGGGCAGGACAGGACTAATCCATAGACCTTGTGCTTTTAGATGAGAAGGACCCTTGAGAACCTTTGGGCTATGATGAGAAAGTTAAAAACCCAACCAACCAGTAATAACAAAAAGAACCCAACCAAAGTCCCTTCCCCAGCTATATCTGTGTGGCTGATTACTGACTTCTAAACACATAGGTGGCTGGAGCAGGATGCTGTGGGGTTTCAGCCCTGGTGCCTCCAGCCTGCAAAGCAAAACTGCAGTGGTTTGGGAAAGAGAAGGTAGAAAGGGGATAGAAAAATAGTGTTGGGTTGAAGAGTAGATGCAGCAGAGCTGGATAGTGTTTCTCAAACTCCTTTTTTCTATGAATTGGGCCCATTTTCCCAGCTTGTAGCAATTTTTTATGGCTGCCCCTTGTGTTGGCAGGGAAGCTGAGCTGAGGCCCTCAGCCCTTAATGCTCCTAGGCATCCACACATCATCCTGCCAGCCCTGAGTGCCAAAACACTCCTGGGGCAACGTATGTATTCATATCTGTCAGTCTATTTTAGTTACATGGGGAACAAAATTGAGCAGCTAAAATACTTTGGAGTAAATTACTTGGATTTTATCATCTAAATAGTATTAATTTGATGGGTCCAAAGGGTTTTTCTTCTATGGGGAAGAATAGGTATTGGGTAGGACTTAAATGAAATAGTAGCTAATAAAAGCCTTGTGGTTGCTTCTGCCTGTCTGTTAAAAAGTGTAATTTAGCTGGCTCTACTGTCTTCTTCTCTGATGTGAATCTGTCCTGCAGAATGTTATAATCACATGAAGTGTCTGGTGAGTTTTATCAACAGAAACTACAATGAAAGGGATTGCTATAATTTGTTCCAAACTTTCATCTTGTGCTGGTAGCCAAATAGTCCATAAATAAAACCTGTAGCCGTTGCCTTTCCTAAACCAGCAGTAATCTTCATGAAAATCAGAAGCCAAGCTTGATTTCTGCTGAGCCAAGAACAGACCGATGCCCTTTATCCTGGATAGTTTGCTCTCTTAATGCTGTTTTCTAAGGAAAAATAACTCTTCTCTGGTTTGCCAATACCCTCTAGGGGCTGTTGAGACAATTTACCCTCCAGGATGGGGTTTGGTTGCATCACTTTGTTGCTCCATTGCTGAAACCCAAGCGCAGAATTTCTCCCTTCACCCTACTCTACCTTCCCACCCTGCTCAGCCTGAGTTAAAGTGGGGTGCGGGAGGCACAGGCTCTGCAAGCAAGGGTGCAGGAGCACTGGGATGCCACCAGGTGCTTCATATCCAAGGGTTGGATAGCGAATGCATCTATTCTCCATGGCCTAGACCAGTAAAGACAAGACTAATGGTTTTCCTGTTTGTTTCTCTGCAGGCAAGAGCTCTGTCATCATGTCAGTCAGCGTGCACGAGAACCGTAAATCCCGGACGAGCACCGGCTCCATGAATATCCTGCTTTTTCACAAAGCTTCCCACCCGGACTGCGTGTTGTCGCATCTGAACACCCTGCGGAAGCACTGCATGTTCACCGATGTCACCCTTTGGGCAGGAAACAGGTCATTCCCATGTCATCGGGCAGTGCTGGCTGCCTCCAGCAGGTACTTCGAAGCCATGTTTAGCAATGGTCTTCGGGAGAGCCTGGATGATGAGGTGAACTTCCATGACAGCCTTCACCCAGAGGTGCTGGAGCTACTGCTGGACTTCGCTTATTCCTCTCGGATCATCATCAATGAGGAGAACGCCGAGTCCCTCCTGGAGGCTGGAGATATGCTGCAGTTCCATGATGTCCGAGATGCAGCAGCTGAGTTCCTGGAGAAGAACCTCTACCCTTCCAACTGCCTGGGCATGATGCTGCTTTCAGATGCTCATCAGTGCCGCCGGCTCTATGAGCTGTCCTGGAGGATGTGCCTGGTTAACTTTGAGACTGTTCACAAGAGTGAGGACTTCAACAACCTTTCCAAGGACACTCTGCTGGACCTCATCTCCAGTGATGAGCTGGAAATTGAGGATGAAGAAAAGGTCTTTAAGGCTGTCATCCAATGGGTAAAATATGATCTGGATGAGCGGAAGGCTTATCTCCCAGAACTTCTAAGGAACGTTCGTTTGGCCTTGCTTCCTTCTGAATGTCTCAAGGAAGCTTTGGCTTGTGAGGACTTGATCATGGTGGATGAAAGGAACAAGCTTGTCTTGGACGAAGCTATTCAGTGCAAAAAGAAGATCCTCCAGAATGATGGGGTAGTCACCAGTCCCTGTGCCAGGCCTCGCAAAGCTGGGCACACCTTGCTGATCCTGGGAGGACAGACCTTCATGTGCGATAAGATCTACCAAGTGGACCACAAAGCAAAGGAAATCATCCCCAAAGCAGACCTGCCGAGTCCACGGAAGGAGTTTAGTGCTTGTGCCATCGGCTGCAAAGTATATATCACTGGAGGCAGGGGCTCAGAGAACGGGGTCTCGAAAGACGTATGGGTGTATGATACAGTTCATGAGGAATGGTCAAAAGCTGCCCCAATGTTAATAGCTCGGTTTGGACATGGCTCAGCTGAGTTGGAAAACTGCCTGTATGTGGTTGGTGGACACACTGCGGTGGCTGGAGTCTTCCCTGCGTCTCCTTCTGTTTCCTTGAAGCAAGTGGAGAAGTACGATCCCATATCCAACAAATGGACGATGGTGGCTCCTTTGCGAGATGGAGTGAGCAACGCCGCGGTGGTGAGCGCCAGGCTCAAGCTCTTTGTCTTTGGTGGGACCAGCATTCACCGAGACATGGTGTCCAAAGTGCAGTGCTATGATCCAGCTGAGAACCGGTGGATGATCAAAGCCGAGTGCCCACAGCCCTGGCGCTACACAGCAGCCGCTGTCCTGGGCAGCCAGATCTTCATCATGGGAGGAGACACCGAGTTCACGGCAGCCTCTGCCTATCGCTTCGACTGCGAGACGGACCAGTGGACACGCATTGGGGACATGACAGCCAAGCGCATGTCGTGCCATGCTTTGGCTTCGGGGAACAAGCTCTATGTGGTGGGGGGTTACTTTGGCACTCAGAGGTGCAAAACGCTGGACTGCTATGACCCTACGTCGGACACATGGAACTGTATCACAACGGTGCCTTACTCGCTCATCCCCACAGCTTTTGTCAGCACCTGGAAGCACTTGCCATCATGATGAGGGTCAGGGCACGGGGGCTTGTATCCAGGAGGTCAATAAGGTAAGGGTCTCCTCCTCTAAAACGGAATTTTTCTGTCTTTTGTGTGCCTCAATTGTATCTGCACACACCATGCCAAAGCCATGCGTTCCAGGTTGCTCATAGTTTATGAGAAGGTACACTTAAAGGTGGGATGCAGCTCCAGAAAAGAGTGATTTGCTCTGTGATGTTGCACATCGAGCTAGCTCCCAGCTTCCTCTTGTTTCCAGATGATCCTTCCAGTAGCTTAAGAGACACATCTACGTGGATGGTTGCAAGGAGGCCACAACTCCTCTCCCTCTTCCAAGCTAGCTGGATGCACCACCTTTGGTGGGCGGGTAGCAGAGGGTAGATGTGTCCACAACCGCTCTCGTGGCTGTCACTGTGGAATACACCCTGTCCCCATGTGGTTGAGGGAGTTAAGGCTCCTAAAAGCACTTGCATTTGAGTTCTGGGAGATACTAGGGCAAAAAGTGGACAAAAATCTCAGTAGTTCAAAATTTTTACACAGTATCTGGATAACTTATTTGGAGCTGATGAATCTGTAGGCAAGTGACCTTTGGGATGCCAGCAAATCCTGATCTCTTTTTATGCTCTATATTTACATTTCAGTGGGTAGCTGAAGCAAAAGCTTAGGAGCCACTGTTCATTTGATGGTCCTGGTGTTTATTTAATATCCAAATGGTTGCTTGTTAAATCAGAACTTCTGAGACTTCTGTGTGAGATCTGAGTGGGAGGGAAGGGGTTTTGTAACCAGAAGAAGAATGTGTTTATCGGTGTTTTGGGGTGTGTGAGAATAAGAAAGTTGGTGGAATCTCATGATGCCCTATCTCGTTCTGGTGCTTGCTCAGGGAAGGTGCTCTTGCAGTGCCACAGGGACAGGGCTGTTGGTTCCTCCCTTCTACTTCCCAGTGGGATGTTTGGTTGCCATTCTGGTTACCAGTTTCACTCCAGAGCTTTGGATGTCTTCACCGATCTGTGCTGAGATGCAGCTGGCCAGGCAAAGACCAAAAACTCTTCTCACCTTGCACTGTGAAAGCAGACACTGATAAGGGCAACACTTGGATAGCATCATCTTCCCAGGAAGTCTGTACCACCTCCGCTAGCTCAGTCTGAAGGTTTCACAGTGCCAGCAACACAGAGCCCTGCTTTGGTGGTTGGAGACTACATCTGAAGGAGCTGGGAAACCCGTGTGTACAGGGGCGGGATTGCCGAGCTTTGCTTACGGTTGTATTTGGAAAACAGGGAGTGTGGGGAGGGAAATTCTTCATAGGCTCATCAAAATCCACTTCACTTAATACAGGGAAAAAAGAATGCTGCCCAAAGCCTCTAACACCCTCTCGCTTCCCTGCTTCCCACTTGGTGTGGTTGATGCGCCTGGGAATCGCCCGGCGGGGGAAATAACTGGCATCTCCCAGTGATCATCTCTTTTGATGCCAGCTGGGAACCAAGGAGGAGCTCCTGGCACCTCTGCCAGGCATATGCCCGACGTGACCATCTGCTCTGCTTAGGTGGGAAGTAAAAAGCACCCAGAGCATTATGCTGGCCTTTGATTTGTGGAACACCTGGGTTTAACATGGGTCGGAGCAAGGGCAGGGCAAGAGTGGAAAGGGTTAAAATGCAATCCCTGGGAGCTTTCCCAGCACTGGAAGATAATGTCCTTTCCAAATTCTCCTCCTCAGGCATTGCCTAGCATCTGTCACAGTGGCTTGGTAATCTAATTAACTGGCACTCAGCTATTAAATATTGCAGCAAAGAGTGCGAGGACTCCATCATTTTCAGCTCGGGTCAATAGGACCCCCCTTTAAGAGCCATCCTAGAGCTGAAAATTAATTTTCTCTGGTAGCAGATGTGTCTGATATTAAAGCTCAACACCAGCCGTGCTGCTGGGAATAGGAGTAGGGAATATTTGAAGGTGGGAGTTGATTCTTCAGCCACCAAATAAGAAGCAGTCTCCAAAGTCACGGAGATTTTACTTTCCTCTCCTACCCTTTTTCCTCTATAATCTGTTTGGGTTCTCTGGACCTAATAAGCAGCTTTGTGGGGGTTGTATAGATAGCTTTTTTCCCCATGTAATCTGGAATCTGGCACAAGCACAAGAAAACCAGCAACTGTAATATGCCAACCTGCAAATAAAACTGGTGAAAAGTCATTGTGTGAGGGTTTTATGTGCTTTTTTGGCTTCGCTTCCACTCTTCAGTTTAAAGAAGTATTTAAAATATACACGAGTTCTTTCCAAACAGTGTTTCTTCTTGTCAGTTTCTAGAGATTTTGTGCTGTTGGGTTTTTTTTAAGTGAAGTTACTGTTATGGCCCCAACCACTGTGACAGCTCCTTAAATAAAGCACCAAAGTGGATGAGTGAAGGCCAGATCCAAATGTCTCCTATGTACATGCATTGCCCATGCTTCACCAGACATGTCCCATATGCCTTGGCTGTCCTGGCTGCACCAGTACCAAAACTGGGCTCAGAAACTGGGGTATAGCATGTCTGGCTGGGGCATCTTCTGGCTTCCAGCCCCCACTGTGTAAAGTCTCTGCTGCAACATGCATTTTATGGGATCCTTCTTCAGGAAGGTAGGTTAGCCAGCACATGCCCAGGTTCTGGTGTGCTTTAAGAATGCTGATCCTATGGGAAACCTGCCTCAACTGGAGAAGGCTCAGGAGGGACCATCCAAAGTGCCCTCAGAGCACAGCAATCTGGGTTGGTTGGAAATCACACTTTGTACTCATGAAAAAACCCAGCCTTCTTACCTATAAGCTGGTGAGGCTGCATTTACACCAGCTCTGAAACCCAAATAATACAACCTTGACAAATGTGGATCATAAACCAACCACCAAGTCTGCTTTTCATTTAATGGATAAAGCTGATCAGCTGGAAGTGTTCCCTTGAGGCCATGGCCTTCACCCTTCCCGGCTGGAACTAGGGCACTTTTCAGCAGAGGTCCCAGGGCCCCTGCCGAGGATGCTGTGTGACATTAATGTAGTGCCTATTACCTGCAGTTAATGCCAGGCATCAAGCATGATTAGCAATATGCAACATGAAAGCCTGGTCTCCTGCCACCTATGGAGCTGGGGCCACGAGGAGGTTAATCCTTCCAAAAAGGAAGTAAGAGACCTTTTTGTGTTCATAGGAACAAGCAAAGCCCAGCCAGGACATCCCAGCAGGGAATGATGCTGGTTGGTCACTACTGCAGTCCTGTGCAAGGCCCATTGATGGGGACAGGTCTGTACCTCCCAGGAAGTGACTTCAGGTGATGCCAAGAACAGGCTCTTCAAGCTGCCTGTCTCCAAATTAAATGTGGCTTCTCCAAACTACCAGTCCTATGTGATGCTCTCATTTTCATGGGGCAGAGTCACAGATGGGCTTGGGCCAGAGAGATGAGCCATCAGCTTGGGGATGGGATGGTTGCTGCAGATTGCATTGTCCAGCCAGGGAAGAGGAAATGGAGAGAGGAGCCCCTGCATCCCTCTGTGCTGCCTCCTGAGCCTCAAATACTCTCCCTGGGGTGGAGATGTTGTAGCTCCCATCTTTTGAGATATGAGGATGAGCCAAACCCCAAGGCAGGTAGGAGCCAGGGGTTCACATCCTGGTGGTTTTTGGCTCCTGCAGGACCTTCCTTATGGAGCCTGATGGTCAGGCATTGCTCAGGCACCTATTCCTGGGACTCATCTGAATGCTCAGCACGCATTTTGTGGTTCTCACTGGCTTCCATTGGTGAGTTTCGCTCCTGTGAGGTGGCACCAGCAGCTGGTACCTGCCCTTGGGTGAGCATCAAGCAGCCAAGGCTGCAGGTTTTTGAGGCTTTTGTGGCACCTAAAAGCTGAACTTTGGCTCCAAAGCTCCTGCAAGGCTTTAGGCAGCAAACCATGCCCAGAGCTGTATTTTGATACTGTGGTCACACTGAGTGCTGGATGTGTTCAGTGACTTGTCCCAGCTATTCAATTACAGCTTAGATATCAAGCCTTTTCTAAGAGGATTTTACTGCTGCCTGGTTTGGCTTCCCACTGCCTGATTTGGCTTCCCATCTACACGGAGCAACACTTGGTCAGCACTTACCTCTGAAGAAGCTGCAGAGTTGTGTTGCTGCACATCAGTCTCAGCTCCATCCACAAAGCCCTGCTTGCAGAGAGGTTTCTTCCCATGCAAAAAACCCTAAGTGCCTGCAAGCAGGGCTTAAAAACCCCTCAGGGTAATGAGGATCCTAATCACTGCAGCTCACCTGTGTGCTGCTGGGTTGGTTCCTTGCAACCTGTTACAGGAACAGAGTCACAGCTGGTTTCTCTTGGTGGCTCTTAAGGAAACCTGTTTGCATGTGTAATAATACTGAGGCCAGATGAGCAGGGACTGCAGTTTTTTTGGTGCTGCTTCTCTTTCCTTTGGCTGGTTGTCCCTGAAGCCAGTTTATCAGGCAGCATTGGGAGGGAGTGGCTGGCCTGGGGAGGAAAGTCAATGGAAATCAGGCTTTTCCTAACCCTGGGCAGATTGAAAAACGTGCAGTCTGAGCAAGGTCCCAGACTGGATTGATCAACCCCTTGGAAATGTCAGTCCTATGGGTGGGTTTGGAGGAACCAGTGGAAAAAGAGGTCTTTTTATTTTGTCTGTTCCAGTTCTTGGGCTGTCCTCCCTGTCCATTTCCATTTTCTGCAGCTTTTCATTCCCTTATGTCCTCAGAAGTTTCTTGGCCGGCTCCAGTGCTCTGAGCCCTCCCCAGCTGAATATTCTCTCCCCTTTCCTACAAAAGCAAAGCACATCCCAAATCCCAAATAAACCACCTGCTTTCCACCTTCACTCGTCTCAAGGTGGTGCTTATCCCAGTATTTGCCAACACACAACCCCTTTTCCGGTACTTCCCTGCAGGGGCATCTTGCTGTTAATGACCTTTCTCTTTCCATCCCCAGATGCCACATCCATATCCCCAGTCTCACTGCTGGAGCCGACACAGTGACTGAGTCCCCGCTGGTCCTCCTGAACAGAACTCTGAGGAGCCTTTTGCATCCCTTCCCAGCACCAGGAGCAGGAGGCATCATGCCAAGGGAGGCACCAAGGGCCACCCCAGCCCCACCACCAACCACAATATAGAAACAGCAAGGAGTCACTGGCTGCCAGGCTGGGGCTGGACATGGGCACACTCATGGGTACCAGTGGCCCAATGGGACTGGGGAGATGGAGGATGTGCACCAGGCTGCATCCCTCAGCAAGCAGCATGGGGAGCCGTTAGGTGCATTTTGTTACTCGATTGGGGGTGTTAAAAGACATTAATAGTTTGTATTCAAAGGCAGTGCACTTGCCATTGGCAGTAGCTGCTGTTTGGGTGACTTGGAAGTGTTTTTAAAGGGAAAAAGGGGTTGAAAGCACCTGGCTCCCCATCCTTTGGCCGCTGCGTGGAGGCGATGGCTGTTGAAACACTAAAGCGTGGGAGCTCAGGCTGGCTGCCAGCAGCACCGGGTGCTGCAGTGGAACAGGGCAGGTGCCTTTTGCTTTGCACTTTGGGCCTTATTAATGTTCTTTTCCCCTCTTCCCTCACTTCTGTCGGGGGCCAGCAGCTCCCTGCATGCAGCTGCTGGGAAGAGCACAGAGCGTGCCAAGGCGCCGGCACCGCTGCTGAGATAGTCACCAGATAAACCCTGGGCTTCCTGCTTGGAGCCGGTCTGCTGAGCTCCTGTGCTCACCCAGCAGCGTGGGTGAAGGGTAATTAGCACAGGAGCAGACACAGCCTTGGGAAGGGGCATTGTGCCTTTAGTGAGCAGAGCAGGGGAGCACCATGGGGCTGTTAGAGTGGGAAGCCCCCTTGTTCCCACTGCATCGCACATCCTGGCTTCACCTCGCAGTGATGTGAGCGTTTCTGACTGCGTGTTGCCTGCCAACGCTTGGGCTGTAGCTGCCCCAGGTTATCCATGAACATTGGCTGACTCTGTTTGGGTTTATCACTGCAAGAGCTGTCAGCTCGAGTCATTCCTCATTCACCCTGATGAGGAACGCACGTGGATTTTGGCTGTCAATACATGGATGCATCTCCCAACCAGCCTGCCCCAGCATCCCGCTTCCCTCTACAGCAGATCTGGTCCTGCAGATGCTCCAGGCTTGCCTTTTGCCCCTGAATAAGGTTGAGCTGTAGCCTGGCCAGATGAATGATGCAATGCGATGAAAAGCCTTGACACAGCTTCAAACAACAAAGGTCTTTTCGGAGCAAGCGAGCGCTGCCAGGAGGAGCACACGTTGCGCGCAGCCAGCCTGCGATGCTCTGAGTGACGTTTATTTACATTTTCCAGTCTTTGTATTTTCTTTCTTCCTTCGGCTGCTTGTGAACTTTAATAAAAATGATGATCTGGGAAACGGTCTGTGTGCTTTTCACAGGACTCTTCATTCTTAAGCAAGTTGGATTTAGGTTTAATAACAGGGATGAGGAATAATAACAGGGTTGGGACTCAGTGGGGTGGTTCACAAACAACCTCCTAAGCAACCAGCCCGGCTGTAATTATGATTGCTTCAGCGCTTGGGAAACTGAGGCACAATGTCAAGTGTCTTGTCCAAGGTTAGTGGTAGACCTGGGAATAAAGTCCAGGGCTTATCATCATGTGTCTCCTTCTCCACAGCTGTTCTCACTCAACTTGACCGTGCCACGACTGTAGGAGAGCTTGCAAGTCTGCAATGCAAATACCTGCCAAATAGGTTAGGGGCGCCCAGGCCAGCCACAGCTAATCCTGCAGGGAAAACCAGTCATTCCTAAGGAAGACGAGAAGAATTTGTACTTCTGTTTTCCTTATTTGCCTTCTCTTGGCTGCCGCAGCTCCCAAGAAAGGGGCCCATTGACAGGCAAGATGGGCTTTCCAGCTGGGACTCCCGGTCACACTTTCCCTCCATGTGCATCTCTCCTTATCCCAGAGGAGCAGGGGAATGATCAAGCCTGCTCTGTGAGGGTGCTGGGCTTTTAACACTGTTACAAGACTAGCAGCTCCAGCTTTGCTCAGGACTGGGAGTGCGAGAGCATCACTTGGAGCAGATAATGGGCACCAATGGGCAAAACACAACCACCTTGCAAAGTGGTATTTGCCTCCTCTCACTTGCAGGCACTGCTGGGTTTGGGAAGCAAAGTCTCCTATGGGTTATACACGGTCTCAAAGGGATTTGGAGCCTGAATATCTCATGTAGAAAGGAGACTGGAACACGTCTCCTTGCCTGCGGGGACTGGATGGGCAGCAGTGTTATCCGATGTGATTTGGGCAGATAAGAGTGTAAAGTGCCACAGAAAAAGCTCATTAAAGAGCCCTTTGGGAAACCAAAGAGTAGAAATGACTGTTTGATGAGCAGGAGAGGGGAAAATGGAGTGCGTGATTAAAACCCCTTTCAGTTTTGTTGATTCAGGTTTTATATGGGACTCTGGGACTTTAAATACCAGCTCGGGAGGCTTTGCACTGGCTAGCTTTGATATGAGCCATGCAAAGACCTGCTCTTTTGTGTTTATTCTGGAGCTTGCCTGAAAGACAATTCAAAAGCAATCAGCAGCTGCTGCGACAGCAGCGACCTGTTGCTATGGAATTAAATGCGATGCAAAATACAAAGGTTTCTTGGTTAGCAGCAACGAAGCAAAAGGGGATGGAAACAGATGGAACAGTCAGAATAAGGCTACAGACAGAGCAGGGATGGGTTTTAACTGGGAAGAAATGTCAGCGTGGTTTGTTTTGCCCTCTTAAAAGAGCCTTTTCCCCATCGCAGCAGGTCAAGATTGGCTTTGTCTGGGATGGGCACTTGGGAAAGGGTCTTGTGCGTTGGTGCTACAGGGGCTGTGTGTTCCCAGGCTCCTGGGATACATCCACATACCATAGACAGCCCTGTTGGGTGTTAGGAAGCCAGGACCTGGCACGGAGATCCCCATGAGCTGCCTTGTTCTGCAGCCACCCAGTCCCATAGGAGAGTTTGGACAGGACACAGACTCTTTAGCCCATCCCTTGGCCCGATCTGGGGCTTGCCCATGGGCAATGTCCATCTTGGTTCACTGTAATGGGGCTTCTCACAGTCCAAAAAAGATCTGAGAAGGAGAGATGCTCAGAGATGGGATCAGACTGCTCCCAAGCCCAGTTCTCGGGACCCCCATCTGCAGGGACTGACCATGCTGAACCTCCCCAAATGCAAATCCTGCTGCTCCTATGTCTTATTTAAATTAAACTCATAGTGCCTTATTCATTTTTAAGTATGCATTTTCCCAACCTGACCCCAGCTGCCCTTGAAATAATGCTATTGTGCAATGAAGCCCTCCGGGGAATCACCATCTGAGCTCACTCTCCTTTGTCACTACAGTCAATTAAAAGCGGAGTAGCTGGTGATTTAATACCTCCAGTGTCTGTGGAAGCTCCGCATCCATCCACTTAGCATTTTAAACACATAATTGGAGTGAAGGAGGTTTTTTTTCCAGCCATCCAGCCTGCTTTTAAATTCATCCGTGTCTATACAGAGCACTGAAGCCTCATGTCCTTGGCTTGTGGTCTCCTGCACATTAATTAATGCCCCAGCACTACACTTTCTCTCTGTAT
>JBCJKH010059529.1:0-28164 GCA_039877255.1 Loriculus beryllinus | reverse complement strand
CCATCCCTCAAACCCCCAAACAAAAGCCAAAGTCAAAAGAAATAAAAAAATAAAGCCAAGTAAACTTCTTTTTAAAAAAGAACTCTTTCAAATAAACAGAAAGATAAATATTTCTGCAAGCCCTGCTTGCAAGTAAGAACAAGCACCAAATAATAGTTAAAAAAAGCAAAATAAAAATAAATCTCAAACCTTTTTCCTTTCTTCCTTTTGTTCTTCTTTAAATCTTAACATTTTAGAGAGCTTCAAAAGCAAGCAGGCAGTTTAGGATTCCTGCATTGACCAAGACAGACCAGTCTAAGCACCCACCTCACTGGTACTCATCAGCACCAAGCTCTGAACACTGCTGTGGGCTGAGCTTGTGAGAAGCCAGAGAGCAAACTGAAATCAAACAATAGTGCAAAGAGAGAAATACTGCTGTTTTATAAAGAGGAACTGGTGGGAAAGGAAATGCACTTGAAGGCTTCAAACTCTGAGCAAACCCTTGGGCTATTCTGAAGCTGATAGCATCCCATAACCATTTACAAGTTTGTTGGGGTAACCCCCCTGAAAGGGTCTGGAAGAACAATGACTTTGGAAGAGAGTCTGGCTCACTGCACTCCTCTTCCCCCGCTAAACACATCCCTGTATCCAAGAGCTGAACAAACTCCTCACAGTCAGCACAGCAAAATCCACCCTTGGATCTTCCCCTTCTGCCGATGGCAACACTCTCAGTCTAGTGGTGGAAATGGAGCTGCCACGCTGGACCTTTGGACTTATCCCACAGTGGTTTTGTCCATGAGAATAGGTTTTTCTCCCTAGAAATGGTCAATAAGTGCATGGTGTTGTACACGCATAGGGATTAGGGGCTGCCTCTTTGGAGTTCACTCCCAGCACTCAGACCCTTGACCTGTGATGTCTCACTGAAGTGCTCTGAAATTGCTGCTGTCTCATTCTGCCTGAGAAATGAGCAAGAGAAGCTGACAAAATCCAGAGAAACAGAAGCCCAACAGTAACACGTAAAATGGGGCAGGAAAAATACAAGTACAATACAAGTACAAAGAACAGAACAAGGAACAGAACAAAGGTCCCTAAAAACAGATTTGCAGCCATCTCTCCAGCAAGTCATCAGGCTTGTGATGAATGGATGTCAAATGCAACTGAAGAACTATATCCTGGCAAGAAAAAAAACCTTAAGGGATGGGAAGTAATGACCTGGAGCTCAAAGGGATTGCATAAAAGAAGTGTTGCTTAGAGTTGCTCCCACTTGAGCACTGTCTGCTCTGGCTCCCTGGTGCTGCCTTACAAGCCTACCAAATTGCTCTTTTCTGCAGTGTTTTAAATATACCCAAAGCCATTCTGCTTGATTCTGGAAACAGTTTGACATTTAAATCCCTCTGGCCCATGGAAATCTTTTGGAATTGCTTGAAATTTGAGTTTTTTCCCCTCTGAATTTTTGCTGTTACTGCTTCCTGGTGTAAAGTACCTTTCTGAAACCAAACAGTCCCTATACCACAAGCACAAAAGAGGTGTGCAAGTCAATGACATTACAACAGGAGCAGTAAGGGCAAGATATTTAATATCTACACACTTCCTGAAAGTTATCAGGTATCATCTATCCCCACAGGCCAAGCCAAGCTTGGCTGTACAGACTGCAAGCATATCCCAGTGGACACATAGATACATATATGTATATATACAGTATATCTATATATGCCAGTGTGTACGCACCATTTGTAGAGTCCTAATCTTTTGCTAAATGCTTGGTTTTGGTTATGTTCCCTGGAAAAGGGGAATTTGAAGGCACAGACCCCTTAAGGCTATGTTCTCTCATCCTTTAGCAGTAAAAAAAGACAGAAAACATCTATCCCAATGCATTGAACCCAAGGTTTGCACAGAGAGACGATACTATTCGCCATGCAGTCAGCCTCTAAGGTGAGAATTCACCCAAAACCACAGGAGAGAGGCCCTTTCCCACCACTCAGACTTTGTAACGTGTTATATATAAAACCTCCAGATGCTCGTCAGATGCAGGCACCAGCACCGTGCTGTGGAGCAGGCAGGGAGATGTACCAGTGCTGAGAGTGACCAATGGAACCATCCGTGCTCAGCAGAAGATCTCCTCACCCTCTGGAGGTGCTTCTGACGAGTGAGAATCTGCAGCACAAAAGAACAAGTGGGAATCACTATGGGAATACGGCAGGCAGAGCGGGACTCCACATGTATGGAAACCCCACTGGCTGCCAAATCCACTGGGCACCTTAAAAGATACCCAGTTCCCTGAAGAGCTACCCTGAAATAACATCTCCTAACTGGTGAGCTTCCCTGTGCACAAGTTAGGAAACAGTGAGTTACTACAGAGAGAAAGCTGAGGGCTTGAGATTTTATTTCATGTGGGTCAGAGGTTTGAGGTGCAGAACTAAGTCCTAAGGGGATGCAAAACTACCATCTCTGTCTCTTCAGATCAAGAGACAAGACAGACTGGCTTGAGAAGAAGGGAGAGGCCACCAGAAAGGTTGTAGATATCACTTCAAACCTACAACAGAGTTAATGCAGACAGTAACACCTCAGGGGGTGCAAACTGCCAGGAGCATTCCAGCAGCAGCTCAGGAAAGCCCATACATTGAGGCAGCACATTTTCCTCCACAGAGCAGAGCAAGCTGAAAAATAAAGGGAGAATTCAGCCCATGGAGGCTGCTTGGATGGCACAGGAAAGGGGCAAGGAGCAGAGTGTGTCCCTCTGACAACCTCAAGGGCTGCAGAACAGAGGAAAGCCCACACAAGACCACTTCAAGCCAGGACTCCATTCATCACAGCTGATGATCTTCAATCCCTGTGTTATAATCTACATCCAAGGTTCCATGGCTTCCACAAGCTCGACGGCTGGAGCAAAATGCCAGCTCAGCAACCCTCAAAACACACATCTGACCTCCCCTGACACTCACCAGACTGTTGGGAGCGATGTCCCCGGCCCTTTTTCTTCTTTTCCTTCTTGTCCTTTGGTTTGGCTAAACTGAAGAGGCGAGTAGGCATCTGGGGCTGTTCCTCAGCTGCCTTGTTAGTCTGGTTTGTTGTGCTAAGCAAATGGAAAGTGCTTTTTTCTTTGTGTGTCCTTGAAAGACTGTTCCTTTTAGGGGAAACAGACAGTTCTGCATCAAAGTGCCCTTGTTTAGGAAGGGAAGGGCTCTTCTGCTTGGAGGACTCATCGATGCTGGACTGGGAGGAGACTCTTGTAAGTTTCTCATGTAGATTCGAAACCTATAAAGCAAAGGTGTTTCATTAGGGCATGAAAGAGGCTAGCAGAGAAACTAGATAGGAAAGGTGTGTCCCAGACCACTCAGAAACAGATCATTCTTGTGAACATCCATCCCATTCACCAGCAAAAAAGTGGTCTCCATCCATGCAAAGCAAAGAGAGAAGGAGCGCTCTCAGTTTAAGACAAAGAAACGAGGCATATAAAGAGTAACGCTCCAGTTATCTTTTGCTCCTACATGTACTATGCTACGTATCAACAAGCCAAGGGCAAACATTCTCTAAGATCTCAATACCAAGACTCACCCTGCACCGTTTGTGCACACAGACGGTGGCAGGAGGCCAAGGAGAAGTGTGCCTCTCCGGGAGGGGAACACCAGCATCAGCATTGGAGCGGCATGTGTCAAAGGAATCCTTCCCAAGCAAAACATGAAAGCAGAACACTTTTCCTGCCTTCTATTTTTTTTCCCCTAACGGCTGTCTCAGGATGTAATTGAGCCCCAACATTCAAAGGGAAGATCAAAACAACAGCTCACCAAAGCCTCACCAAAGCCTCTATTAATAGCTCTGAAATGTCAGCAAGATACCTGCTTCAAAAAGGTGCTTCCTTCTCCTAATCCTCCTTGCAGCTATTTTACTTCTCGGCCTCTCCCACTGCATCCATGCCCCTCGCATGTCTATGTGTGCTTGATGCTGGAACAGCTTCACTGTGTGCTCAGAAAACAACTGGCCTCATCAGGAACCAAGGTGGGAGGGAGCAAGCCCTCCTCTGATGATTTGCTTTTCAGAGCTCACTGCTGAGCTCTGCAATTAATCCATTCAGGCACCCAAAATCATTTCCATCCCACAAGCCAACATTTGTAAACTAATTCTGCTACAGCTGTAAGCAAATTACATTGAGAATTAGCGAGTTACAAACAAACAAATGATCAACAACAGGCTTAAGGACCAAATTCAACCTATGTTTTGCCTACGGATGCTTGCTCTCCTCAGTCAGACACAGGTCTAAGAAAGATAAACCCTAGCTTGCAGAAAACTGCACAGACAAGACCTATGGGCAGCCTGGTACTAGAAGCCTCTTGCAGCAGAGCTGAGAACCTTAGCTTGCTCAGGTGCCCAGTCTCTTTAGGACACAGACAATGCCCATCTCTTTGCTACTTATCAAGAATACTTCTGGAGATGGATGTAAGTGTGCAAACAGGCTCCTCCTGCAGTTAAAAGCCTCACAAGTGGCTTTTGTGGCAGCTGGAGGGCGCAGGTAACTCACAATGCTCAGGCTGAGAAGGACATCTCATCTACCTGACTGCTCCCCAGAGCTCAGCCCCCATGGGGTGAAGGCCAATGGCAATGGCAGTATCGACCTTCTGGGCATCAGACTGCCTACGGCACCTTCTCAGCAAGCCAGCCACCTCTGCTCTGCCATCCACCAACAAACAGCACAGAAAAGTGAGCAGAGCTCAGGTTGTTTTAAGCACCTACTGCTCAGGACTGGCCAGGCATCCCAAATACACCACGTTGCATCAACACTGTCAGCTCTGGAGATGCAAGAAATGCATCCCTGCACATCATATGCAAGTGAAGAGCCAGTTTTAATACCTGGCCTGGAATGTCTAGGACTGGACTGGTGCATGTCTATCCCTGCTGGCATGCCATTGGCTTAGGAGGTAGCTGGGAGCTCTCAGCAGGGAATGGATGGTTCCCCAGCAGCCTGGCCATTGGCATCATTTACCTGGTTGTGGTCCGACTCCTGCCGCATTTGAGCTAACTGCTCCACATCCTGCTTGAACTGCACCTTCTCCCTCTCCAGCTGCTTCTGTGCCGTGCGAAGCCTCTCCAGGTCAAGCTGGTAGGAGGCCTTCTTCACCTGCAGCTCCTCTCGCTCCCGCTCAAGATCCTGCCACCCTTTCTGGACCTGCTCCTCTCGCTGGGCCAAATGAGCCTCCTGCTCTGCCAGCTCCTTCTCCCGAACCTCCCACTCCTTCTCTCTCCTCCGTTTCTCCTCCTGGTGCTGCGTCTGCTGCTTCTTCAAGTTGGCCAACTCCTGGCGCTGCTTCTCCAGGTTGCGCTGTTTCTCCTGCTCCAGCAGTGAGGTTGGCCGGAAGAAGCTTCGGGTCAGAGCCCTCTCACTCAAAGCCAGCTTCTGGTCCTCAATGTAGGTGTCCTGCTGCAGCACAACACCCTAGGAGAGAGGGGACACAAATCACTGCAGCGCCCTCTCCACAGAAAGAGGTTCCATCCCTGGAAACTGCATCAAACCCCTTTTTCTCCCACTTAGGCAGCAGCTCATTCCTATGATCTGCTGGCAATGCTGGCTGTGGAGCATTCAGCTGCACAGAGATGCGACAGGCAAAGGGGAAGGGGAGATGGGGGTGAAGCACAATGTGCAGTTTGGGCATACAGCACGCAGAAGCAGGATGAATGGCTAAGCCTACCTGCAAAGCACTGAGCAGCTTATGGAGGCTGGTAATGGTTTGGAGGACCTGCTGCGAGAAAACAAAAGCATTGCTATTAGATCTCACTGGGTGCCAGGGTACACATAAAGCCTACTACTTTTCTACTGTGACCCACTGGTGGGTCTGACAAGTCTGGACACCCCCCTACACCTTCCTTTTTCTCACTGTTCACCTGCAATGGCTGCATCATTCCTCAGTATGCAAATACATCCCTTGGACAGCTCTAAGAGGTTCCTGACATCATCTCCCTCACTTTCCTAGCCATCAGTGCAGCAGAATAGAAAACATCTGCAGAAGCTCTGAACAGCACAGACACCTTGGGAACTCTGGGGCTGTCTCTGCAAACCATTTCCCACAGCATCAGCTTGCTCAGAACAAGCAGAGCAATTGTGATGAAACCCAGCAGTTTGCTTAAAAATTCCCTGGAAAGAATTTGAAGGGGCTAAAAAAAGATATCTTAAAATGAATATGGACTATTTGTACTTTCCCACCCTTGGCTGACCCACACAAGTCCCCTGTCATTAAACAGAAAAACTGCAACACAGTGGGTACACAAGTGTAGCAGGTGTGCTCATGGAGGCTCTCTGAAAACACAGGTAAATGTGAACACATCATGCATCAACACAGAGCAAGCTACTTCAAAGAGGTGCCCAATCCCTGGCTAAAATTTTCCCTGAATCTCTCCTATCCTACAGTTACTTTTAAGAAGAAGAAAACCCACTGCAGTATTCGTAGTAGTGGTGTGATGACCAGCGTTGAGAACTGCTTCTCATTGTGCCATTAATGCTAATTGGGAGTTATGAATGTGTATCAAAGGGAGAACAGAAATCTAATTGCCCCACTCACTGCACCTGCAACAAAATTAAACTCCCTCTGTCTGCTGATGCACAATAAATACAGCCCTGTGCATCCTAGTAGTAATTAACCCTTGCTGCCTATAATCAGCAGATATCACCCTGCTGGCAAGCAGATGACAATCAGTGAATTCCCTGTCTGAACATCCAAGGTTAAACAAATAGATGACAGAGTGGGTTTAACTTAATGTATTTAAAAGTCTACATGCGCTTCCGCAAATGAAATGTGTTTCTTCTACATTATTACCTATTGAGACAAATTCACTCGCCACTTAAATGAAGGAAACAGCTGAGCAATGGAATCAATCCTTACCTCGTTATTCCTTTTCAACATGAACATCAGATTAGCATTTCCACCCTACAAAAAGATCACAGATTTAATGTGAGGACAATGAGAAATCACAGCAAATGTGTTCTGAAGCTGAATTAATGACAGACACACTAACCCCCTGCACCCATCTTCCATTCTTGAGAATGGAGTTGCATGTTTTTTAGGCAAGTTAAAATCATATCTAATAAAATGTTAATTAGGGATTATTTTCTAGTTATATGATGCATCAATCCACAGCAAGAATAGGTGCAAGGTTATATTTGACTTTAGCATTTCAATAACGATGCATAATTAAACACATGCTTCAGCTGATCTGCAGACAGATGGCAGATAACCTATGCCACAAAGGAATACAACTGATTAGCAATCATCTTCAAGTAAGGATTTTAGCCACAGCAAAGCAGTTTTGGCTGCATACTTCCAATTTTGTTTTGACTTATTAGGATACATCTAATTGTCAAGAAATTCAGGCTTTTCCAAGACTAAAACTGTGATTCTCTTAAAATCTGAACTCAGTGGCAGCAGACAGATAAACTGAGGGATACCTTCTTTAAAATGCTGTCTGACTCTGTTCTCCGAAGGTCCTGAGCATCCTCGCTTTCATCTTTCGCTCCACCTAAAGGAAGAAGCCAGCATTGCCATTGGTTATTCAACATTTTAAGCCATATGAACTTGCTGATGTCGGAGAAATTTAATACAGGAAACTTAGATGTTTCAGAAAAGGGGGCACAGAGCTTCTGACACTTTTAACTAAATGCATTCGCTCCCTACATATATGGAACACTTCAGCACCACCAGAAATGGTGGATGTGAATTCAGATAAGGACTGACTCTGGTTTCACACAATGTGCTGATACATTCAGCACACTCATTCATCGGTGCTTTGTCCAGCTTCTGTGCTGCTGCCTGCTACCAAAGAATACTTGCTGAGAAGATGTGAGGCAGAGTAAGAGCAGATGGAGAACAGCAACTGTATCAAATCAAGGTATATTATTGCAGGTATAGTTTCAATGCCTCTCTCGTGCAAGTGCAATTTACTGGGTCAGATACTGCTGTGCAATACCCTTGTGTAATTTTATGCTAATTTATCCTTAACCTCACTTATCTTCAACCTGTATCTATCTCTGTATCTGACTTCCCTGCATGGATAGTATCAGTGATTCTGAGCAGGACTGAACTGACTGACCTATGAGGCCACGAGGGCTGCAGTCCTCCATCTGCACTGTCCTTCTGCTCATGGGCAGTGAAGGAGTCACATAGCTTAGTCTCCAAGCTCTTTCCAAGACTCTTGCACCTCCCTTACTGGCTGAGATGGGGAAAACCCACACCTGTAGTGGTAAGCTCCCAACTGTCACTCTTGTAATGATAAACACCTTTACATACACCTGCATCTGCAGCAATGTGAAAGTCAACGCACCTAGTGCAAAGGCCCTCTCCTCCCACCACCCCCCAGGCAGGCTTTGCTATTAAAGGCTGACCCTCATGTCCTCCTAACAGACCTTCTCTCCTGCGCCACGTCCTGGGACCTTCCACCTCTCTGCAGGAGGAAACACCTCCCTTCTGCTTTGCTGGAGGGGAGAACGAAGGGGAGTCAGGTTATAAGCCTTGCCCAAGGTTGTGAACAGAAGATCTGAGATCAAAGCCAGGTTTCAAGTGTCCTGCTCTCCAGCTGCACAAACAGACCCTGCATATTTTCCCCAAATTCTCCCAAGACCCTACAACTACTGAATTACAGTCTAATCCAAAAGAGGACATTTCTATAGGAAAACTAGAGCTGGATAGCCTGAGGTTGTCCCATTCATCACTGCTACACAGGGAGGCAGAACCCTAAACAACCGCCTCCAGTGTGAATCTAGTTGTCATTATGATGACAAGGCCTGTGGAGGGCTCTGCAGCTTTCCAGTAGAGCTGGGAAAACCTCTACATACTTCTCATGTCTGACTGTCTGGAGCTAACACTGCTCCTTTAATGCAGAAGGTCAGACGAGGTCCAACAATCCCAATGCTGAGACAGACACTAGCGCAGCAAAACTGGCTGGACTGGGAGTATGAGAGAGACCACAGAGAAAGGAATTTGAGGACAGGGAAGTTTCTGGTGAGTAGGGCAAAGAAAGAGAGCATTGGGAAGCAGCCAATTGTGCAGCTGAAATAAATATTCACACGTTTCTTTGGGATGGACTTAATTGCTGGAGTAACACATGCAGTTGTATGCACAGAGAACAGAGCCAAGTGGAGAAGGTGCTTGATTCAGCAGTATCCTCATCCACTCACAAACAACTGCACCAGGCTCCTGCTGGAAACTAACTGAAGAACAGAGCTGCAGATACAACCATAACATGATAAAACTGTTAAGAAGAAAAATGCTTTCATATGGAATGTAAATAAAGGAGTATGGATGATTTAGAGAGTGCATGGAAAAGGAGGAGTAAGGAGTTCAGATGTTTAATGCTCATGTAGCCACAGGTTCTCAGCACCATCATTCCATCTGTACCTAAGCATTTTTTGGTTTTAATCTGTTATTTAATCAATCAACTATTACTGGAGAGGACTTTGGAAACCCAAATCACCAGCTGCTGGAGTCCTTCTGAAGCAAGAGAACATGATGACATGTATTATTAACAAATGCTGATGTGCACACATGTAACTACTCACACTTGGAAGCATTCATCTGATGACTGTCAAATCCTCCAAATGTTTCTGCCCTTCTAGGGAGAGAGATGGGGCCAACTCCTCCTTCTTGTTCCATGGCAGTGCTGCTGACCTGCTGTCCGAGGGCAGTGCCCAGGCTTCTGTTCACCAGGTCTTGCAGTAGTTCAACTGATAAAAAGCAAAAACATCTCTGTTAAAGACCACTCTGGGCTTATAACCTATTTTAATCTGAGCTCAGATCAGAAATTCACATGCTTTGCTGTACTAAGAAACCATGTTTCTATGACAATGTTATGAACAGTATGCATTCTCCTTGCAAAATCTCAGTCTGCTTCATCATTAACTCCACTACGGACCTCTGCACAGGCTTACAACTCCCTCTCTTCCTCCAGGCAATCCTGGTGTGCTCTGACAACGTAGTTTAATAATTGTTAGCCTCTCCAAAATCATATCTTTGTCAAAAGACTGACCTACTCCTTGCAGATACCACAAGCACAGTGGTATCTGTGTCTCATCAAGGTGTGCTAGCTGGAACCCAAGCCCTCCTCTCACACCTTGCTGAGCCTGAAGCATAGAAAAGCCTGACTAAATTTCAGTCAAGGATAAATCCTGCTCTGCTCCTGACCCCAGTGCAGATTCAATGCATGGCTGTTCTCTGCGCTAATTTCTTTTCTGCCCTCTTTCAGCAGCCATCAATATCTGCTTCCTTTCCTGATCCTCATTACTTTGTACCTGAGACAATGCTGTGAGTAGCAATGTCTCCTTATCTATGCATTTGTTCTGATAAGGAAATGTGCCCTCCAAAACTGGTGGTTGAGGATTGATGGCTTCACTGAAGGTGGGTCCATTGGTTAGTGGAATTAACGTGTCATCCTCACTTGCTCACCTTCATTTATTGCAGTTTTCATGATGGCCTCTCCTTTTGGTGCCTCTTCTGTGTTGGCTCTGAAGAGCAGCCTGGAGCCTGGCATGTCCTCCTGCACAGAACTGTCTGCCATGTCCCTGAAGATCTTGGCCTTTTCCTCCAGCAAGAGGAGGATTTGCTTATCCTTCTGCTGAAGTTGTTCTGTGGGGGTGAACAGAAAACAGAGATGAAGAAAATAAAAGCTTTGGCAAGAAAACTGAGCGATTCCCGAGATACTGGCCCCATCTAGTGGAACCTCAGGAACCATACAACCATGCCTTGGGCAACCCTGCACAGCAACAGCACCCACCAGGCTCAGAAAGTAAGTAATGCAAGCACGGTAAGGTGCAAGCAAGGATTTCAGTTCTTTGCTGGATTTTCCCTCATCTGAAAAAAGCAATAGCTCAACCACAAATTCCAACATAACAATTCCTGTAAATGTTTCAGAACCACTCCCCAGCTCTGTTCCAGGCAGGATTTTTACCTTTCAGTCCTCTCACTTTTGCATCTGACACCTTCTTTTCAAAGTCAGACTCACAGGGGACTCCTTCGTCTTCATCTTTATCCCTGGACAACAGACATAGCTCAATTACTACCAGGACATGACCATGTGCAACACCTGCCTTGCAATAATAGCTTCATAGCTTACATGGTGTTCATCGTGTCTTGAATGATCTGTATCCAGCCGTTACGCTCCTCTTTGGAGCTGGCATGGACTTCCACCATTTCGGGATCTTTCACACCCATACTGATGAGGAACAAACCCTTCTCTTCATGAGCCACTTCTCGTACAATCAGCTTCTTCAGAGAGATCACAGTGGATTTCTGGTCCTTCAGAGGGAAAGAAACAGGTGAGGAGGGTGAGCAGTACTAGTTCCCACATGCAGACTAGCATTGAGAATAACCAATAACCGTATTACTGCCTCTCTCAGGTTGTAAACGTCTTCTGAACCTATTAGCTAATTAACAAAATAAATCATTTTAATGGGATCCAAAGAACAGGGAAGGGTTTGCTTTCCTCCAGTAGTTCTGTAGGAAAAGCAATTCCACCTTGTTCCATTTCAACGAGGAATTAATTTAAATTTGACCCCGTGGTTTTGCAAACTCTACCATGTTTTGCTCTAACTCCAGCAGACCTTTGATCTCATCTCCTGCCCACACTCTCTCTTGTCATTAATATCAGAGCTCCTTAGACTTAGCACAGCTTGCTAGTGCCTGCTTCACAGGCATTATCTTCACGATCTCTCCCTAGGATGGAGTAACATCTTGTTTTCAAATCCCACAAAACCCCTGCTGTTCTCAGAAACTCAGAGCTGACTCTGGATGGAGGAGACTTGTGTGTAAGATGACGTTCATTGTGTGCTCTGGTCTGTGCAACCAGCCTGCTCGGCTGAAAGGACCTTTTGCTGTTGTGTCATCCGCAGATGAGTCAGCTCCTTTGTGCCTTTTACAGGATGCTATGACTGGGGTGAGTTGGTGGCTATTCACAAGGGAGACTTGTGTGTAAATCAGCCCCCACCCCTGCAGGGCACTGAATCTGTGCTGATCATTGGTGGAACTGCAATAACAATTCATCAGCTTTCAAAATGTTCATGGAGTGGAAAGGTCACAAGGCTTATCCAGTCTAGACCATGCCTGCAAGGTACAGCCCCAAGAGAGTCAATTAGGTGCTAGGCTTTCTTTAGCAGGTCAGTATGCCTAGTCCTTTGATGAGGCCTGTCTTCTAAAGCTAATGGTTTTGGTCTTATGCATTACAAATCTATTCCTTTGACATTTCTTTTCAAGCTGTTCTGTTGAATTTATAACAGTGGCATTTCAGCACCCCACCCCCGTAGCAGCTCACAGTATATTCTTTCTGCTAAGATTAATTTTTACAATGTTTGTATTATCCCACTGCTCCCTCCTACCCCAATCACTGCTTTAATTTGCACAAACTCAAAAGGAGTGAGTGTATCAAGTGACAAGCAGGTTTTCAAGGCCAATTATCAGCTGTGCCACAGCACTGCAGAAAGGAGAGCTTGGGCATGAAGACATGTTTTCCTATTAAAAAGACTGCAGTTTATTCAGCAAATGAAATGTTATAGGCAAGAAAATTAAGCTGTTTAGCAGGCTACAGCTTGTTCACTGCACAACGCACATCAAGGGTCTCTAACATGGAAAATGAAGGGGCACCGAAGGTTGAAGCCTTACCAGTGAGGCAAAGACGTACTTCTGGTCCTTCTCCTGAAGGAATACGAGCATGTCAGAGAGGAGAACAGCCTGGACTTCTGCAAAAGAAAGAGCACACCAGTGCAGTATAACCATGCAACCCACCTCAAAGCAGATTTCTTTTAATAACACTAGTGCTTGAGAAGGATAGGGCTGCTTTTGCAAAGCCTGGAAGCAGGGTCAACCTCCCAGTTAGAAAGAGGAGCAGAGGCAGCTCCTGGAGATGCCAGGTTAGCTCTGAGCTGACTTTGGGTTAAGCAGAACACAACAGCACAAAGGAAACCTGTGGGATCTTTTCCCATCTGTCAGAGCAGGGGTGCTCCTCTCCAGCCACATACTTTCTAACAGCTAGGACATCAGCTTAACAGCAAAAGCCAGAGACATTTACTAAATAGAAACCCTCTTTTCTTAAACAATCAATATTTTAGCCCTTGAGCAAAATATCTGCACAGGAAGTTTTGGGTTTTAGGGCTCTCCTGATGAGTGGTTTGTGGAGTGTAAATTATCATGCAATAACAGCGCTTGTCAGCTGCAGTTTCTTTCCCAGGATATAGTGACTTGAGGAGGCACCACTAATTCTGCTCACAGACAAACACAATGCTTGCTGGCTCCAAGGGGAGCTGACAGAGCCTGCACGAGATGCAGGCCCTGGCTTTGTTTCATGGGAGAAGGAAACAAACATCAAGCCAACAGAGGATTTTGAGTCAGAATACAGTGTTTTCCCAGAGTACATGTACAGCCTTCCAAGTCTCTTAATGACATATCATAAAGTTACACAGCAACTGCCAAGTATATTCATTAGCAGAATGAAGCCCCCACGATCCAAAGGGAAAAGGTCAGTGACCCGCTACACCACGCAGAAACACAGAAGTCCATGGAGCCAGATGGGATCCACCCAAGGGTACTGAGGGTGCCATCAAGTGCTTACCAAGCCACTTTCCATCATTCATCATCAGTCCTGGCTAACCAGAGAGGTCCCAGTTGACTGGAAGTGAGCTACGGGGACCATCATCTACAAGATGGGCTGGAAGGAGAATCCGGGGAACTACAGGCCTGTCAATAAGTTCCTCAGTGGCAAGAAAGATTATGGAGCAGATCACCTTGAGTGCCACCATCCACCATGTACAGGACAAGATGATCAGGCCTAGTCAGCATATTGAAAGGCGGATCTTGCGTGATCTTTCACTATGACAAGGTGACCTACTCAGTAGACAAGGGAAAGACTGTGGATGTTGTCTACTTAGAGTTTAGTAAAGCTTTTGATACCATTTCCCACAGCATTCTCCTGGAGAAACTGGCTGCTCATGGCATTAAAATCACCATCTCTGGAGGTATTTAGAAGAAGGGTAGACGTGGCACTGAGAGACACGGCTTAGTGGTAGACTTGGCAGCAGCAGATTAACACTTGGACTTGACAATCTTAAAGTGTCTTCCAACCAAAACGGTTCTATGAGTCTATTCTCTAGTGCCCCACCCAGAGCCCTCAGTACAAAGAGGTTTTGTGTAATGTACTTTGGAAATCTTGTGACAGAGAGGAAGCAAACCAGGAAGTTAAACCATCCCGTTAGTAATTCCTTCCATTTTGTTTTGGGAAGACAGGATCCGTTCCAAACAGAAGAAACACCAAACTTTAATTAAAGCTGCTAAATGAACTCAAAGCCCTGGGACATTTGCTAAAGTCGACATTTGCCTACGCTTCCCTATTGCCTGCGCACTTTGCAAGAGAGGAAATGCTAAAGCCCTCTAAGAAAAGTTCCTGATAAGCTTTTTTTGTGCTCCATTTCAAAGCCTGCAAAATAGCCTGAATGTATGAAGTAGCTGCTCTCTCCCTGGGCTCTGCAGCTTGTCTGCAGGCCCTGCTTTCACTGGGAGCTTGCACTGCAGACAGAGGTATATCTATGCATTTCTATAACTTAAGAAATGCAAATAGAATCTGTACTTCTCACAAGATTTCACAACAGCAGAACTTGCTTCATCCACCATCTAAAGTTAGTAATACTCTCGGGGGCCTAGAAACCATCTGTAAACTTCCTGTTTCCATAACCTCAAAGTAAATCATACCCAATGTGGAATTTCACATTATCACTCCTTCGCTGCTCAGCAGCACCAGGCTACCAGTTCCCATTCATGCCCAAGTACGGTTGTTTAATCAGCTTAATCAGCTGGAATGAAAGAAGAAAAGCCCAGCCTTCCTACCAAGCCTGAGACACAGCCCTGTCTGCCCTTATTGCTCTTCCTCCCAAGCCTGAGATACAGCCCTGTCTGCTCTTACTTCTATTGTGGTCCCTGCTGAAGGCTTCCTTGGGACATTAAGAGTTTAATTCAGTAGAGAACTGCAGTGCTCAGCAAAGCACAGCACCTTAGAAAAATTATTTCCACCTGGTAACAAACAACAAGTAATTCAAGAAAACACTGACCTAACAGGCAGCTGCAGGAACACCTCTCCCCAACAGTTTGCATCAGCAGCTCAAGAGGTTCAAGAGCAACAGATGCCTGGCACACCTCTCTGCACCTCCAGTGAAACTGAGATGGTGATGCTGAGTCCGGGCAGCCCTACTGCAGACCTTAGAGGAAAGGAAACACTGTACTGCTGGTGGGCAGGGCCACCAGGAAGCTGAGGTTGGGTTTCAGATGCAGTAAGCACACTTCCTGGAACCAGTCACTGCACAAGTGCATGGCGGCACGGAGATCTGACTCAGTGCTTGGTGTAACTACAGCCCCATCGTGTTCTGCTGGCCCGAAGGATCCCTCAGCAACTCTGCTCCTTAGCTGATGCACTGAGGTGTCAATGAAAACCAAGACTTCAGTAGGCACACAGTCACCAGAAGGAAAAGCAGCTATCATCCCAGAAACAACATGAGGAATCAGAAATGCTGCGATGGGAAGGGAGCGAACAGCACAGGGAAAGCTGATACCAAAATCTCTCAAAGCAGAAGAATAAAGGCTAGAGACACCAATCTGAGCACTAATCCTACATCCATTGAGGGTGAGCTATATCCTCTCTCAGCTGAAGGCAGGTTAGTCTTACCTTTTAACCGACCAGCTGCATTTTTTAGTGAAACAGGCCCATCTCGGATGAGCTTCCGATGCCTCAAGTCCTCTCTTGCAAACATCTGGCCACTCTTCATCCTCATGATGGACTTGCTATCCGTCCTGCTGTAAATCTCACCAAGACGCATCTTCTTTTCATAATTGCTGACTTTGCTGTTGACTGCAGCAATCACATCTTTAACGAGGTTTAATGACTGAGTCAAGTCTTCATGTTCCACTTCGTTTTCTTTGAACAACAAAAAGAAACACCTCAACTTCAATTCATCCCTGTGGACTCCTTAACTTCCCAATTTTCCTTTCTTCCTTCTCTCTATCCCAAATTCTCACATTATAACTTTTTAATATTTTCATGAAACAGCCTAATTCTTCCCCCTTAAGGGAAGTTTCATAAAACCTTTCAAATATAGGGTTGGGAACTATTCCAATATACTTTGTATATGAGATGGTACAGATGAAATGCATAGATTAACCACACATTTTAGCCGTTACCAAACAAGTAAGCTGAGAGACTTTGGAGTCTAAGCACATTGCTCCATAATTAGCTACAGACAGACTAATAACAACTAAATCAAGGCACCTGAATAACTAATCTTATAGAAGATACAAAACTGAGTTATCATCTTACAGCGGTATAAGACAATAATGACCAGATTAGTCGGTCTATTCCAAGTAAATCTGCTTCAGCTGAAAAGGATCCAAGAGATTTACACTAAAGGAACAAATACATGCTTAGAATAGAGGAACTGGTCCCTACCTTTGGTGTACTGCAGTATCCTCTGTAAAAGGACTGGGTACTTTGTGATTCTCTGTGTTACCAACAGGATACATTCAGAGATCCCCAGACGCCTCATCAGGGAGCTGTTCATTTTTTTCTACGGAACAAAGAGGAAAAGTTCAGTTCTGTAGCAAAACACATGCTTTTTGCATCAACTCTGTCTGTTCTACCAGGTCCTACCTTGATGAATGCCTGAAACCGCTTGTCCTTTGAGTACAGATCTTTGAAGTTATTTACTGCCTCGTTGTGATGCCCACAGAATTTGCCATATGTTTTCTTCATTCTCTCGGCACTCTCCCCGGAGAACTGCAAGACATGAGGCACAGGGGTCCAGCTTGCACTGAGCTCCTGCTGTGTCATCCCAGAAGCGCCTGCCAGGCTCTCAAAAGAACTTAATGAAACCAAATTAGTCCAAGGCATCCTAAACTAAGCAAGCAGATCTCTAGAAAGTAAAGAGCTGAGTTTGGGATTTCACTGAGCTCACAGCGCAAAATCTGGGTTGATTCAGATTAGCTGTTGGGAAGAAATTCTTCATTATGAGAGTGGTGAGAAACTGGGTTGCCCAGAGAAGTTGTGGCTGCCCCATCTCCTGAACTGTTCAAGGCTGATGGATGGGGCCTTGACCAACCTGGTCTAGAGGAAAGCATCCCTGCCCGTGGCAGGGGTTGAAACTAGATGGAATTTAAGGTCCCTTCCAGCCCAAACCACTTTATGAGTCCATAACTCACAGGGCTTAAGAGCGAACAACAAAAAAATCAAGACAGGCAAAAAGGAGAAGAAAGTGCAGATAAAGGAAAATGACCTGCCCAAAGTTAAAGAGCAGGTCAGTAACTCAGCCAAGAAACACATGGGGCATATTTTGCTGTGGGCTGCTGCCAACCTTCCAGGTTATGGTCAAACCATTCTGTGCTTCTCTTTCTCACAATATAAACTGAATAAATTTTCATCATTAGACTTCTCTCTGGAAGAGCAGAGAGTGCTTCAAAAAGCAGAGGCAGAGATTTTTACAGGTGTGAAGAGTAAAGGTGCCATCAGCTGTGATTATCTGAACAGCATAAACACAAGGGAAGAAGAATGCCTGGTTTCCAGCTGTGCTCTCAGAAGTGCAAGCATTTTCCAGCACTTACTTGATTCACCAGGATGTCACTTATCCTCTTGATAACAAAGTTCTTTTCACTTTTGTCTGCCAGTGACTCCTTCTTCCTTTCCAGAATCCGCTGGAAGAAGTGACTGTGGATGTGCAGCAAGTTTTCCAGGCAGGGAAAGATCTTGTCCACAACTTGTTGATCATACTGCAGCTCCTTTAACATCCCTGCGCTGTATACATCATTCATGATCTTCAAGGTGCGGACATGATGCATTTCTGTCTGCATTAGCTCTGTATACAATGAGGACAGGAGCAAAACCATGGTCACTGTAGAGTACATGGTACAGTACATGGAAAAGCTGTCATCAGAAAACTCCTCTGTAACTGGGGTTCTCTAGGGGGCTTCAGAAAATTTCATGTTAGGTATTGAAACATCAATTGTTTCATGTGTGGGAGAAACAGGGCAGAAGAGGAATCCCACAGTAAAGAGCTCTGGGCATTGTTGCTGAAGTCTGAACCTTCAGCACTGTTATCCACTTCTTCCTAACACCTCACTGCCAGCTTCGACATAGTGCGCTTTTGCTGTACAGGATGGCTCTTCATCCAGCAGACAATGACTTCCTAGGAAGTTGCTTTATTGTAACGGAGCTCAAATGTTATCAGCAGACTAATTAGGTCATGGCTTAACCCCAGCCAAGGCTATTCCTGTTCCTTTTTTTCCTTGATACCTTCCAGACAGATGAAATGCAGAAAGCAAGCTTTCACAAACATATTACATTTCTAAGGACGTCAAGAATGAAACTTGGCTTCTGAAGAAACCAGGACAATGTTCCTATTTCCTGACCTAAAGCTTCCCCAATCCATGCTTGCAAGTATATCAAGAAGCTATCTACAAGTGAGAAATTAAGATGCAGGTATCTCACCGTAAATGACATCTTGCCGTTTGACAACATCTTTGTTCTGCTGCTGTAGGAACTTGCTGTCCACTACTTGGCTCCAGGATTCTGCCTCCAGCTGCTTGGAATCTAATTCTAGGTCTCCCATCAGCTGTCCTTCGTTCATGTCTGCTCCTTCACAAAGCAATGTAAGTGCCATCAGGATGTGGGTAACTTGTCTTGTTTGAGATTCCTGCCTATTTGTTTTGGTTAACTTCAGTCATTTAGTTTCTCTGTCATACCACAGACATCACATTCTCCCTTACTGACAGAATAATGATCATACGGAATTATATCACATAAGGCCTAGGTTATAAAAAGCACTTTTAAATGCTATTTGCATAAAACTAGCTATGTGAAAAACTTTTCACATAGACCAAATTCTACCTCAGCTAAAAGGACAATGAATTCTTTGTCTATAAAGCAACAATATCACAAATGAATAAAACCCAAAATACCCAGTTTATCTTCTTTCATTTACATCACCGAATTGAGGGAACTTAGGCCTATGTGAAATCTGTGTTTTCAAGCTTAGAAAGCCAGAATTGATGCAGCTGCAAGTGAACACTACATACATTACATACACGCATGTAGTCATCTCTGGAGACATCCAGGGTCGGGCTGGATGTAGGTCTGAGCAATCTGATGTAGTTGAAGATGTCCCTGCTCATTGCAGGTGGGTTGGACGAGATGACCTTTGAAGATCCCTTCCAATCCAAACTAGTCTATGACTCTAGCTTTAAGAAGATCATTTGTGCAGGAACTGGGAAATGTTCTCTTGTCACCATGAGCATGCCCTTTTTAGTCCTTAATAAATTAAGACCATTTTGCTCTTTTCACATAAATATTGGCTAAGATGTAAAAATACTAATTATAGCTTCGAAAAGCACTATATATAAAAATATTGAAACTTAAGAAATGAATTTAACTGATTTAATTTTCAAACCCACAAAACTAAACAGTTCCTTCCCCATTCTGGGAAAAATACAAAGCACGAGGCATCGTCACCAGCATGAAGAAGGTGACAGAGTGCAAATTCTGCGGCTGTATGAATGGGCCAGAAGTGTGGAACAGAAGAGGAAATGTTTGTCCCTGAGCTAAATTCCATGTAACTCAACTGCAACTGAAACGTCCTACATGTTTTCCCACAATTCAACAAGCTAAAGAAATCACTATGTATTACTATATTCCAACACTAAAGTAAATGCATTTACTTGTCCATTAGAAAAGAAAACACTGAAATGACAGAATGGATTTCCTATGTCTGGAAAGCAGCCACAGGGAGCTCTTACCTTCATCAACCAGCGATTCCACAGATTCATTCACCCGGCTGATTTTATGTAGGGAGTCTGTTGACTGAGACAGGAATTTCCAAGTGTGTATTAAGCTGTCATCGTTCCCAACTCTGCAGGAAAACAGAACACAGAATATTGTTTATGACAATAAAAAACCAGCAAAAAAGTACTTTGAAATATGCATAAGAAATGCATTTTTAATATGAGTTGAAATCCAAAGCAAGCATTGCATGGTTATGCACAATACAGTCCTGAAACACCATGAAGACTGTAGCTCTGTGCCTCCACCTGATGGTTATGGACACAAACGTACCTGAGCTGCAAATGTGTGCTTGCTCTGTACCCAGCCCAAGGCAAGGGAACTCCCTCCTTGAGCACAGAGCATCTCTGTGAAGTGGCCTTGAATATAACCAGGCCCACTAACATGGCTCTGAAGTCATGCCATGACTAGACTAATGCAGACAATCTGATTGTGCAGAATACAACTGATGGTATCATACATAATAGGGGTATTTCTGGTTTTGTGATGTTCTTTTTGTACCTTTAACATAAATCATAGTGCACAAATTTATTTTTAATGAGATCTGAATTTCCCTATTCTCGCAGTGGCCGATAATACACACACACTCATGCAGGCAGGGAGCAACCTTACCCTGCAATGTTCTGTATTGAGACACTTTTGGACAGTGCTGTAGGCTGTTGTGATCTCCTGTTATTGAATATTGAGGTTACGGTGTTTTCATCAGGAGCAAGTATTGCAGAGCGAGGACGTTCCTTCGGTTGGGAGCCTGGAAGGGAAGCGTCAGAGAAAAGTCAGCTCATGTAACTGCATGGATAACTGTGAGGATGATGACTTAAACCAGGTTCTGCAATTCACTTCCTTTTCTTTCTATAGCCATCACCAAGAGATCTCAGCTGTTGGGAGCAGCCATACCGAAGGAAAGAACAACTCCTGTGCAGAGCTGGCTGCGTTGTACTACGCTGAAAAGATCTAGGTGGGATATGCAAGTCCAGGAACATACACTTGGGAAACAGAACTTAATTTTATTTGATGAATAACCATATGTAACAATCTACTATGTTGTTTTTCAGTTTCCCCGATCCTATAATTATATATGTCTCCCTGCTTCTGGTTGAACTCTTGAGACAGCTTTCTCTATCAGTACGTACCACAGAGAAATGCTAATCTTTATCTCATTATACTACGACATACTTTGAACTAATCTTTCCATATTTATTCCAGATTTTCCCTTCTTCAGATGCATTTCTGCTTCTGGAGCCATACCTCTGAATTTGATGGTAAGTACCGCAGTGGGTACATCTCTATCACACAGTGTGTTTCTATCTAGTGATCTCCAAACTATTACTAGGTAAGCTTACCGAATCATGGCACTACAAAACCCATATGGGCTGTTTGACTCCTATTCTTTGACCTCAGTCACACAGGGTAGGTCCACAGAGCAGTGTGTATGTCAGTGCAGACAGGAAGAGTTTGTCAGTATTGCTCCTATTCAGAATTGAACTTTCTGGCTTTACTGTCTCAAAGCATAAGACTATTTAACCAAACAAACCAAACAAAGTATTGTGAGCAAGGATCTTTATGACTTGTAATATGAACAATTTCTGTTAATATAATACTCCTAGTTTGATTCTTTCCAATGTCAGATACCATGGACATAGGCTTCATCTTCCAGATTCTGTGGACTTATCAGCTGTAGGCTTTCAGTCAAGTAGTTGTTCTAGATCTAAAATGACTGCATCTGCTTACAGCTACATGGCCACTGCAGAAGTGGATGAACTCCGTGCAGCTTCAGTACAAATGCTGAAACCCCAAACACTGCTTATCATGCACAGAAAATGCTCTTATCCCTGCTTCAGTAAATGCTCATCCTTCATAGTGTTGGATATTAGTTGCCAGAACAGCTAAGAATAGCAGATAGAGATCATCACCAAAGCAGAGGGAAAGAAAGTTTTCTTACTTTTGTTCCTCATGGTTACTGTGGGTAATGAAGAGGTATCATGTGCCTGCAGCATCCCTCTCTGTGGCTGAAAGAAAAATGAAATTCACTGTAATTTCTTCTTCCCTTCTCCCATCAGGCTGTCACATATGTCAAATAAAAAGCTATGTTTTTTTTCTGAATCCTCTCACAATAGATCATTCCTGGCTCTATGTGTCTGTAATATATCTATATACTTACCTGCACATAATCAATCACACACACATGTAGCCCCCCTCCAGTTGTCACCAATGAAATGGACAAAATAAGACGGAGTAATGTGCAGCAAATGAGAAGACAAAGTGCTGACAATACTGAAAAGAACTGAAAATTGTAATTGTATAAATATTCACCAGCTTGGAGAACCATCTGCACAAGAGGTTCCTCTCTTTTGGGGCAAGCACAAATTCTGCACGTTCCTCATATAAACAGTATACATATGTAACAGGTTAATGTAGCATGAAAGCACTTAAGAATTAAGATACAGCACTTAAGGGTGCTGGACACCCCTGAATTTTTCCAGTGAAGTGTTTTGTTGGTTTGGTTTTGGTTATTTTAGTGTTCTTTTAATTGAAGCATAGGACCGACCATAAGGTTCGTATGTGCTTCATGGGACAAAGACCCTGTGGTGCTCACCTGTAGCATTCACACACTCACAGGGCCAACTCTGTATTAATAAGTGGCTCTGGGGAACTGCAGGAGAACTTAGGGATGTTATTCACTATAGCAAAGGGGCTGAAGTTCATTCCAACAAGCTGGAAACTTTGGGGACATATGATAGATGATGTTATATATGTGCATGCTAAATTGTTTAAACCTTTTAGTTTATTCAGTAAAGTAGATGAATCTCTTACCTTCATTTTGACCTTTGCACAAGAAGCAACACTCTCCTTACAGCCTTTGTGAACAATTGCATTGCAGTCTGTCAAAAACATAAAACCCCCACCACTGATTAAACAACAAACCACAGAAACAGGTCAGTTTTTGCTGTTTCTAATCTGAACTGTTAATCTTGCACAACTGAGAATTACAGCTTTCAGGCATCACTGTGGTTTACATGAGCAGCTACAGATACTGAGAGACAGGGCTGCTTTCCTGGATAATTAGCTCTTTGTTTGTTAACATGGTTTCCTCATGGAATTTAACAGGAAATTCTGTTTAAAAATCAATACAAGGTTAAGCTGCCAGGGTTCCAATGGGTCTTACATTTTAAAAGAGAGAAAAAAAAAAGATGGAGTTATCCCTCTGAAAGAAAAGGTGGAAAGCAGAAGCAGGAGGCGGAAACAGAACCCAACTCTAAGGCCAATATTTTCTCTGAAAACACAAATACTGTTCTCATCAAGACAAGGTTTATGGGACTCAAAAGACAGGAAAAGAACAGGAACATTCATTTACATCAACTCAGATGTATCATAGCCAAGATCTACAGTACAGGAACCGAGTGCTGCTGTACTGCAAGATTATCAGGAAAAGTAAGAGGAGCATCTGCCAGGTGCCTGTGTTTCTGAGGTTGGGACTTCCTGCTCAAAATCAGACTGAAGTCACTGTTTTAGTCCAGAACCACATTTACTAATACAAAAAGCATCATGCTTTACCACCACCCTTTAGTGCATATATGCTAGAGCAAAAGCTGCTATCTTTTACAGAACATCCTGAGTCTGCCCACGATCCCTGCCAGCAGATTTCTGGGAATTTTTCTGGGAAGAATTCTGGGAAGTTTTCAAAGATTATTAGTAATAATTCTGGAAAAAGAAGTTTTAACTGGGCTTGGAACATTAACTCTTCTGACAGATAAAAGACAACTCAGATGCTTTCAGTATCTCAGTATACTGAGATTCAGTAGCTTAGAGAAAACCTGTTATTTCCACTCATTCATGGAAGCACATTCTAACACAGATCATGAATTTTAAGAGTACATTACACTGTGAGCATAAGGTTCTAAATTATTTCTAGAGGAAATAGAAAGCAAAAAGAAATCGATGCTCAGAATGACAAAATTTGCTCATTTTCCTAGCATTTCTTACATTTGAGTCTACTTAATAAAAGCCAGTAATTGGTCTGATATTTTGAGAGAGGTAAGGGCAAGGCCACAGGGCGTTGCTATTCTGTCCATGTCCCACAACTTCCTGTGCAAGAGAAGAAACCTGCACGTTCTTGCAGAAACTCACAGGAAGTATCATTTTTCAGATCAAAGAAAGAAGAGGGATAGAACCTGGGGCATGAAAAGAGGCAGTGAGACAATTCAGAACCACTAATTCACATTCAAGCTTCGAAAGCCCGCATGTACCATTTAACAGTAAGGCATCATTTTGATCTTTTTTAGACTGAAAATCTGGTTTCAAGGGCTTGATTCCTCCAATTTAACTCTTCAGCAGGCAGGAAGAGTTAATGTTTAACGCTAACACCACCAGCATGAAGAATTAAAACCCCCAGAAGCTTGTTTTCTGCATTACTGATCATAAAAAATAAAAGAGGTCAGACAGATAGCTATAAAAAATGAGGAATTTTTTGCTTGGTCATTTGTTTTAGAGCATGCTAAATCTTTCAGCATTGACGACCTGGCTTACAAAGCTGGGGTGACACTGAAAAGTGGAGACATTGATTTCAAATGAGCCAGGTGTTTAAAAAGCATTAAGAAAAAGTCATCTATAGGTAGACAGAGCAGCAATGGTAGCAGTAAAGAAGTAGTCTACAACAGCACAGGAACAACCTGCTGCTGGTTATCAGTCACTTCAAAGGCATTTAATGACTGATTTTAAGACGCAATGGGAAAAAGGGCCACTCTCAAATGTGAAGTGGCCTGGGCCTAACCACACTTTCCCGTGGCATTCATTTTCTGGCTAACACAGAAAATTTACAGTAATTTTCTGTTGTAACTCAAAAAAATCAAGGAAATTGTATGCTAAAACATACAATCTTGCTGGATTATTTTAACTCATTGGGATATAAAGATTTAAACTGGGATATATTTGATTTTTATAAGTGGCTTCAGAAGCTGTTAAGAAAGTCAAGCAGGGAAAGGGTGAGGATGCATTTGAGAGCTGATCATTACTGATGTCTTCCAGTTCCCATCAGGCTGACACAGAGTGTGTCTCATGCAAACAACTTTGCTGAAATCTCTTCTCTTCCAGGAAACTCCAAACTGCCGTTTGGGATTCAGCTGGCTGCTCCTTTCCCTGCTCACTGAAGTTGTTTCACATGCTGCTCATCTATCGGAACGAAGAGACAGAGCCTCCTGCTGCAGACTGGGAGCAATTCCCATACATGCTTTTATTCATCTCTAGGCCAGTGGAGTGAAAAGTATTATTAATAGCGAGGAATGGAGAGCTCTGAGCTGCAGTGAGAAAATGTCTTATTTGCCTGCATATTCTGCAGCTTTGGGCACTGAGTAACCCAGCCAAGACTCTGTTCTTGACCACACAAATGCCACTGACCTTATCAAGCCATAGGCATGTGAAACTGCCTGATAAGGAAAGAGAACAGAATCACCAATCTCGCAGGAACCCTCTGCCATGGTTCCTGTACTGCCTGCATTGTACTGAATGTACTTCACATGCACACAGGTAGTTGCCATTTGAACTGTGCTACAGTTTCATGTATAAAGGGATGTCATGCTGTTCTCACTGAGGGCTCACCAAAGCAGGGTTTCACAGAACTAAAGCAATACACTAAATTCACTACACATGGATGGGATATCTGTTCTTTACTGGAAATAAAAAGCCATGATACAAGCCAGCTTTACCTGTCCATCTTAGCACAGCACCTTAGCCACAAGCCATAAGATGCAGCCAAAATATCCAAAGTTCTCCAGCTGACTGATACATCCCAACAACCAGGGGCAGAAATCCCCGTGGGATGCTGTAATGTCCGAGCACAGGTTAGGAACACTTGGACGCTTCCTCAGAGCCACAGCTCATTTCAGTCCAGCTTCCATAAGGCAGCACACTGCTCCATGAATCACTATCTCTAAAGACACCCTCCCACGCCACATTCTTAAGGAAGAGGAAAATAATGGGCAACGCTCGCATTTCCCACATCAGATTTAATGAAAAACAAAAGGAAAGGGAGGAAAAAAACCTCAACTTACTTGCACAGTAGTACGAATCCTTATTGAAAGGTTTCATACAGTGGTAACAGGTTGCTTGGGCTACAACGGAGGTTGCAGTGAAGAGATGTCCATTTAACAGCTTCTTATCTTTTTCTTTCTCCTTGGAATCTTTGTCCTTCTCTTTAGCCTTCTCTTTATCTTTCTCTTTTTCCTGTCGAGAGAAAAATGAACAAACATTGCGTTACTTTGCAGAGGTCTCTTCTCTAGTTACAAATTCTTCAGTGTTTGTCTTTGGCACTATGACGATATCGATCAGCGCACACCTTAACAATAGCCATGTGTGTGCATAACTCTGCTGAAACTACAGCTTTCAGCCCCCATGGATATGGATTAACATACCACAGACTTGCAGACCCTTCTGCATGGGGATCTCGCCAAAAGAGATGAATCTCTGTTCTGAAGGCAGCTACTTTCTTCCACTTCCGTGTTATATTTGCTTAGTGTAATGACTTACTTCTGGGTTCTCGTGAATCTCTTCAGTACTTTCAATAAATTGTGTTAAATACAATCACCACGTGTAATGTGGATCAAACTTCCAACACAAGTAATTTTGAAGGCCAACATTTAAGACTCATGCTTTAGCAACTGCATGTTTTAATAAGAGAACACAAGCTCTTCCTCACTACCTGCACAGCATCACTGCCAAAGTATTTTCACCTTCATTTTCCTTCTGACTACCAACTTTTTCATCAGTTTCATGCAACCCCAAGTAACCTTGTGAAACATTTTGGGGTCATGGATCTGTCACAAACTCTTGAAATACGGAACCACAGAAAGGCTGTGGAACAGCAGCAACACGGTAAAAGATTATCTCATGTTCCAGAAGTCACATTCAACCTCTGGGCTACCCAGCTATGGGAAGCACAGCCAGTTTCCCCCATTTTTAGCAGAGTTTTTGCTTACTTTTCTATTGTAAAAGGGATAGAAAATGGTAAATACTAAAAACTTGGAGCATTTTTTACCTGAAGCCTTTTGTGGATTTGGAATTCTCTCAAACAATTTTTAAAGGAAACACCACAGAAAAGCTCCAAATTTGAATGATACCAACAACTCCTTGTCTTTCTATGTACCACTCTACAAAACGGTTACCATACAATCTGTATTTTAACTGTTACTGCAGATTTCATGGCATCTGAAAGAGAAGCTTAACCAGAAACTGGTACAGGCTTCTATGAGATTATCTTTCCATTTTGTTATTTACATGCCACATTCCCTTTGCTAAATACTATCACAGCTAAGTATCAGAGAGCAGCCCATGTGAGTTGACTGCCAGGAAGCCGTTAAAAGAGGTATGAGCTCTGCAGTCATCAGCAGGGAAACTTCTGATGACACACTCAAGTAATAAGTAACTCAGCCTAAGGTCTATCCTCTCAACACACCCCAGGCAAAATGCCACTGTCAGAGTCTCTACCTGCGAAGCCTCATAAAGTCTATTTACTGGCCTCAAACGCTATTCTGTTCTGCAAATAAGCAAAACCAGGAGCATTACAGTATGGAATTATCCTGTCTGAAGCAGAAAACTGGCCAGGAAGAGTCTGCTTTGTGGCACATCTCTACCTCCTGTAAGCCATCATCTTAGATCACTATCCTGTGTAAAACCCCACAGCCCCACTGTCCATTTGCTGACCTCCCACCTTCAACCATGTCCAGTCTGGCAGGATTCAAGTGCTAAAAGGCTACAGTTTAGTCCTTGGCTGATGGTATTAAGTTGACCAAGTCTATTCCCAGGACTTGTGAAGCTCCAGGAAAAAAGATCATCCTATGCTCAAGGCAATATCTTACGACATTCATGCTTAAAATGCCAAAAGGAGATTCATAGTCTTATACTTTAAACATACATGATGCTTACTGCAAAGCCCAGTAATTCTACAGTCTGGAATAACACCCTCTCTTCATAAAAATCACTGTAAAAAGCATTTTAATTAAAGCTGAACAACCCCAGGAAAAACAGGAAATATGTGCACCACTTTCAAGGAGGAAACAGCAAACTTCATACACAGGGTGCCAGCTGCAGCACCGAAACACAAGGTCTCAAAAGAGACTGCATTTATTCTTTGCTGTTCTTTTCCTGTGACAAGTTACTGGAACTACTGTAAAAAGGTATTGTAAAAACCCCCCCATTTTCCTGTGCTACTGAAGCTGCCATCATGACTTGAAGCTCAGCTTCATGGCTGAACCTTCATGGGCACTAATAGACAGGCTGGGTACCGCAGCTCGGATGTATGAGACCAAGGCCTGCAGCAGCAGATCCTGGTCTGAAATAACCATGAAGCTCTTACCTCCCACTGCT